>APFE030067120.1:0-95971 GCA_000404065.3 Pinus taeda | reverse complement strand
ATTGGTGGCCACCTGCCAAGTCCACATGGACCCCCACCATTGTCTTTCTCAGCATTTTCAGTTTCCTTAATTGTAGCACAACTTACTATTTTTAGCAGTTTTTCGGGTCCTGAACTTCCGGAGCCGTTTTGCGGCCCTCAACGACGTTTTTTTTTTTTGGGGAATCAGGGGCAACATGGGTCCATGCAATGGACCGATGTTTCTTGTTCCAATAATGGTAGTTCTCGGATAGATCTTTCTAACGAGCTATCATACGCGTCAAACGGAGATTGTATGCCAAAGTTACGAACCCGGGAAATTGATGTACCAATTTACCCAAAACGGGGCCCACAATTTGGCGTTTCATCTTCTAAGGGTCGGTTTTGGAATGTGAAGGGTTTTCCATTGTTTCTCAATAATAAATAGGCCTTCGAGCCTCATTGTAACAGAAGTTTGGAACAGTTCAGAGGCATGTAGCCATCACATCTCTTCTCAGAGATAAGCTACCATCGCCCTAGCTAGTTTATTTCCATTTCTGATTGTAAGCATATTTTCGTATTTTCCATTAATGAAATGAAGTATTATTTCCGCTGCATATTTGTGTATATGGTTATCTCTGTATTTTGTTGCGTTCCTGTTTAAATCCGGATCAAATAATCCCAAGTGAAATCTACCAAGGAGTCAGAGAAGTCATCACAAAATGGGAAAAGCAGAAGCAGGGAGTCGGAAAAAGATACAACCCAATCTACAGAAAAGACAGTTGAGCAAACTTCAGCTAGCAAACAGGATGAAATCCATTCCACCTCCACCCAGCCAATAAAACCCCTGGTGATTGATTTAGAGGAAGAATGAGACAACTTTAATAAAAGGCTCCATATAGAGGAAAAAACACCAGAGTTGCAAACTCCACAATAGAAAGCAACTCAAGAAATTTACAAAAAAGGAGACTGTAAATACTCAAGAGGTAGAGCACATCCCTGTTACTCCCACCTTTGAAATTATTTTGAGAATCGAGAAGATACCCCCTCTAGATGTGTTTTATAGCCCACAACACAAATCAATTGTTAAAAGACAAAGGAAGAAAAGGAGGTTGGATTCTACTACTGTTACTACCCCTGATAATGAACCGATGGATGTTGTCTAGAAAGACTCACCCATCAACCCATCCTCCAACCTTACTAGACTGTCACAGTTTGTAGGTGCCTATGCTACAACAACCATCGACAAAGAAACAGAGGTGCAAATGTTGCTTAAGGAAAAAGAAGATAAAATTATGTCACTTGAACAACAATTACAACAAGCAAAATTTGACCAACAAGCAGAGACACAATCAACTAAGCTTCAACAAGAGTTCAAGCAGATGCAAATAAAACATCAAGCCAAGCATAGAAGGAAACACGAATATAAGGAATAATTGATCTAGATAAGGATGATCCAAAAATTGGTCGTTTATTACTGAAGCGCTTGGAATTAACTCCCAGCTGATCCAGCAAAAGGAACTATTATGAAAGAAGATTTTGCAATGAAATTATTATTGAGAAACAAGAGACAAATTGATGAGTCAAGTCATAGAAACGAGACTTGAATATGATGAAATCTTGAAAAAAGTCTCTGACTTCATCACCTGGTAGAATTCATAAGATGGGAGAAAGGTCGACCTACCTAAACTGTAAGAGTCACACAAAGAAATATTATTTCCAGACGAGGATTCTTGGCTTAGAGAGGCAAAAAAGGCAACAACAGACGCGACAGCAACAACAAATAGCGTTATCGAGAATGTTCGAAAATTTACATAGTTCCAACCTTGTGGCTGAGTCCATTCTAGGTTTTCTTCCTAATGTAAAACAACTTGAACTATAGTGGAGGAAGACAACAGAAGAAAAAGAAGAAGCTATTAGGCAAACAACCAGGTTAAACTGGGAATCATATTGGCAACATTTAGTGAAACCTCACAACCAGTGGATGACCCTGCGATGCCTAATCACTTCTATGGAGAAAATGGTGCCAACACTAACCGACGTCGTGTTCACTGGGTAGTTGAAAACTGAAATTAGCCAAGCAACACAACTGAAGCCCATGACAGACATTTGTGATCTAAATGATCAAATGTAGAACAATTAGTCACCATGCTCATTTCTATTTTGTTTTATTTTGCATAATTTGAGGAAGGTAGTTTAAACCTCCTAAGATATTTTTGTAATAATATATTTTTAGTTTTATAGTTTAGTATTTAAAACCCTCTCATGCATTTAGATAGGGGTCTATAAATTTTATCAAAAACAATCTTCAAAACATGCACTTCTATCCCTTCAAGGAAGTTTTGGTGAAATGAATGGAACAAGATTTATTTTTATCTTATCTGGCATCTTCTACTGAAATTACACTTTTGTACTCGTAGATGGTGTTGGATGGATTGAAAGTAGATCAATATTGCTGAAGCACATGAGTAGGACGTATTATAAATGGTAATTTTATCTTGTAATTCTCTTTTACTTATGTATTAAGCAATAATTTCTCTTCAAATTGTTTATGTATGAAATTTTGAATCTTGGTTAGCATTATTTCACTTCTATATGATGATGGCCTATATTTTACACTGAATACATGAATAATTTCTTATGTGATATATCTTTCACAATCGTTTCGGCTAACTTTTTATACAAAATGATTATTGTTAAATGATTTCATTTCTTATTGCAATTGAATGATCTTTATTACCAATTGCTTTTGGACATTATTGTAAATCGCATACTTCAATTTATTCCTGAGTATAATAATATTTAGATAGTGTTTAAATTAGGATAAAATGCATGTGATTATTAGTTTAGATTAGATTAATTTTCGCTTAAACATTAATTTAAAATATCACATATCACCCCAACAACACTATTATAAATTAGATTGGGAAATTGGTCCCATTATCCCTAGTCAGAGAAACTACACCAAACAGAAAAGGAGCTACCAACCAAGGTTCGAACCAGGTGGTTTTCTCCTGTGTTGAAGCAATTATTTTTGAGGCTTCAATAGAGCCTAAATTAACATTTGTGGAATCTTAATATTGTAAGCCATCCTTGGTGTTTGTGCCACCTTCTGTTCATATTCTAGTTTCTTCTTTAGATGATGAAAAAAAGGATGAAAGTTCACCTCTAGTTGCTCACCTTCCTCCAATTTAGTCCATTGAAAATGAAATTTAATTAGCACTACATCTTCTTGGATGCATTCATGCTACACAAGAAGCATTTGATGATCTTGATGATAATCCTACAAATCAACATCATATATATTCACAATTTAGAGAACATCATATTTTTTGGATCATGTTCTGAAGACTCATGATATATAAACATTTTCATAAACTTTAGGCCATCCAGATTGAGATATAATGTTGAATGAAGAATATCATTCCTTAATGGAAAATAATACTTGGAAATTTGTACCTCTTCCAAAAGGAAGAAAACATTTTAGATGTAAATAAGTGTATTGAACAAAGGATGCATCATATGGAAGTGCTGAAAGACATAAGGCCTATTTAGTTGTTAAATGATTCTTTCAAGTTGAAGGAATTGACTACAATGAAACATTTTTCCTTGTCACCAAAATGAATTATATTCTCCTTGTTCTATCGCTTACTTCCTCACATGGATGGGAGGCCCATCAGATGGATGTTAAATTATCCTTATTACATGGGGATATTTAAGATGAAATATACATGTAACAACCTCTTGGATATCTTTAGAGTGACTCCACTCTTGTTTTCCTCCTTAAAAAATCCCTTTATGGTCTTAAACAAGTTTGTTGAGCTTGGCGTGATAAAATGAATATCTTTCTTCTTAACACCATCTTTTTTATAGGCTATTTTGACCTTAGGGTATACACTAAGAAAGTAGGGAGCCATTTCATAATCCCTTTTCTTTATGTTTATGACCTCATCCTCATTAGTAGTGACCCTAAGATTTTAACCCATGTGAAATCAAGCCTTAATAATAAGTTTGAAATGATAGACTTAGACTAGTTCCATTTTTTCCTTGGCCTAATTATTTCATACAAAGGAAGAATTTTTTTCTCCTAATATAAGTATGCCCATGATCATCTTCATTTATTTCACATGGATGATTTTAAACCAACCCCTTATCCATTCTAGTATGGTGTCAAACTCACTACTATCTACACTACATCCATAGTCGACGCCACTTTGTATCACCGATGAATTGGTAGCCTTTGATATTTGACTCATACATGTCCTGATATTTCCTTTGTTGTTGGTCTTGTCACCTAGTATATGCAAACACTTTGTGAAATTCATTAGCAAGTAGGAAAAAAAATACTCAGCTATATCAAAAGTGTTAGGTGTGGAGCTTGATTATCTTCTTTATTTAGAGGTATCATCGCATTGAACTCTAGTTCATAATGTGGAAGCAACACTACCCGTAATATTTATGCTGCAAGGGGGGTCTAGGGGGGGTGAATGTGATCTTTGAGAACCACCCCCCGCCGGGGGATCGGGGGCAATGCCCTCAAAGCTAAAAATAGATGTAAAATTTCCTTGTAAAATTTTGTAATTTCATAGTCAATCTAGGCCATAAATTAGGCGGAGATCTGACAGTAGAAGTTATGTTAATTTAGGGTTTTTCCCTAGAAGGAAACCCCTCGCTATATATGAGGGAATTTTATTGCGTCTATGTAGATCTGTATTCTGAGTGAGAAAGAGAGAGGAGATTGTGTGAGAGCGAAGAGGGAATTACAACAGATCTCCTGTAGCTTGTATCTCTTTAGTTTGCTGGATAATATAAAAGGAAGGACTGGTTGTTTCCCATGGACGTAGCCCAAATTAGGTGAATCACGTATATTTGTGTCTCTCTTGTTTTATGTGTTTTCTATGTTTATATTTTTGCAATATATTTTATGTGTTCCATTACTCTGTAATATATAATTTTATAACAAAAAAAATAGGTCAATTTAGGATACATTACAATTTAGGGGGACTCATTTATTGGTTGGTTTCAATAATTCAAATTAGTTTGGTGACCCTAATGATAAAAATTCTATTATAGGTTATATTTTTAGTCTCAATTTTGGACCTATTATTTTGGATTGTAAGAAGAAAAATGATATTTCTCTTTCTTCAATAGAAGTAGAAGACCAAGTAGTGGTTAATGCAAGTCAAGAAGCCTCGTGGTTTTGACAAATCCTTTCAAAGTTTGGTTTCCAACAACAACATCTAACCACCCTCACATGTGGTATTAAACTGCCATCAAGCTTGTAAAAAGACCAATTTAGTACCAGTGCAACAAAAAATTGAGCTAAAAGGGCATTTCTCAGAAAGATCATTCATGATCATGTTCTTGCATTGCACTTTTAGCCTACAAAATATCAAGTAGTAGACATTTCACAAAGTCTTTTACTAAATACAAGTTTTCTGAATTTCAATATACATTATGAGCTTATGAAGGTGTCATTAATAGGAGATAGGCTCTAATACCTCCTTCCTAGTCATATTGAGTCAACTTCGTAAATATTTCAATCTTATCCCAAGTTGTTCTTAAGGTGGGGTGTTAGGATATTTAGAAACTTAGGAGTTATTATTATCAACATGGTATAATTTGTCTTTAGGTAATATTGTGTTTCCTAATGTGTTTCTTGTTGAAATATGTAACTAGGTTCGATCTTCATAATGACATGTGTAATCATGATTTTATGTAATTTATGTAAAGAAGAAAAATAAAATTATTTTGTAATGCTTGATTCATGTGTTTCATGATTAAGGAATTATATTTTATAGGAGAAGTTCCCACTATGAGCTATAAAGTTTGGACATCAAGTCATAAAGTCTATTGAGTCAATGTCAAGTATTGTAGACCCATTTGGGCATGTTACATATGTATTTGAGTCATTGTAAAAAGTCTAATGATAATCCAAGTCCAAGTCAAATCACCTCCAACATGTCGGCCTTCAATAAAGAAAGCAAACATCACTAAAGATCAAGTTAGCCTAGAAGCATTGTTAATTCTGCCTCAATTCATGGTTAAGAAGCCTATATAAGGAGGCACTTGGTCTTTATCAAGAACACGCAGTCACTTGTCACTTGAGCACAAGTAAGAAGAAAGGATGCGAGATAAAGGAGGATGGAATAAGAGAAGAAAATTAAAGTTTTGGGATAAGTTCTGGGTTGCTTGTGTCCACACATGTGAAGAGATCTGGTGTCTCCATCTGCTACAGAAAGACTGAGTTGCAGGCACATAAAGGTGTCAAAGATTAGTGTCAACAAATTCTAGTTTGAAGGATGAACTCACCAGGAAATAGAAGGAGGCATAGAGAAGGAAAAGGAAGATAAATATCTCCATTATCTTCTCTCTAATGTGATCTAGGGTTTCTGAAGCTAGGCTGAAAGTTGTAGAAATTGAAGGTAAGCTGAAATTACAGTAAGGAAGGATGAAGTTGAAGTGAGAGTGTTGTTGAGGTCAAAGTTCAAGTCAAGGAAGAAGCTACTTTGACTTAAGTATTGATTTGGTATTGGAGGATTCTTGGTTAAGGATCTAGGTCTTGGAATTCATCGATTGAAGATTCTATAAGAATAAGAGTTTGTTTGGGTTTTCCTATCAATATTGGAGAGGTTTTTCGCCCTAGCTAATCACCTACATATTGTGTCCTTCATTGTTCTTTATGATTTTGGTAGTTGTTTGATGAAGAAGAACACATAATAATATTCAAGTTAAGAAGAACATAATTAAGAAAAGTAAAAAAAAATCACAAGAAGTTATGATTACTAGAGAAATTACCTCTTGACTCTGCCCTAGATTTCTCAACATGGTATCAAAGCTAAGGTGGAAATCAAGGAAGGGCAACTCAGGCACATTCAAGCATCAAGGAACGAAACTCTAGAAGGGAATCAAAGAAGATCTAGAAGATCATCGTGCCATTCTAAAATATTTTTGAAGTCAAGGTCTACATCATATTCTTAAAGGAAGTAACAAAACCATAGATCGATCTAAGAAGAAGTCTACACTAGAATAAGCCTTGGGATACTTTCTCAAGCCATCATCAAGGAAAGAGACAAAAAATACCCTACCTCTACTCAAGTTGAAGAGATATACAAATAAAAGTAACTTGAAGTCTACTCATCCAAGAGAAGCAAGATCGAGGACATTGTCATCATCATCAACAAGGATGTTGGCATCATCATCAAATTTTCTAAGGTGATCTCCCTCTCGTTGGAGCCAAGGATCACTCTTGAAGAAAAATATCTTCATCAAGGAGAAGTTTTCTATTATCTATATCATCATCAAATTCAGTGAAGAAGCAATTTAAACAAGCATATTCACAAGTAAGTATATTTATGTTTACATCTAAATCTGTCAAAATGTAATTTTACAAAGAAAGAAACAAGTTGGTTGGGGCTTCAAATTTTCTTGCATGGAAGAAAATGACATATCTAAATCTCATAGAAAATGAGGTCATGGAACATGTTAAGGCTCAATCACAAAACCTCAAAAATAAGATTCTCAAGAACTTGCAAGATATATGAAAGGGGAAGTAAGGGCTCAAAGGATTCTCATAGAATCCATTAAGGATCCGCTCATTCCCTATGTATATAAACTTGAAACTTCAAAGGAAATATATGACAAACTGGTAGAGTTGTTTTCTGTAAGCACTGCAGGTGAAGTAATCTCATTAAGACAATAAATATACAATCTAAGGATATAAAAACAAGAAAGAATAACATCATGCTTTATGAATATGTCAGAAATAAGGGACCAACTTCATGATTTGGGAGAAATAATGTTTGACGAGGAAATGACTACCATAGTATTAAATGCACTACCAGAGGAATGGGGTAACTTCACATCAAGCATTTATGGGAAAAAGGAAGCTAATCCATTCAAGGATCTATGGTCAATATGCAAGATTGAAGAAACTAGGTTGAAGGCAAAAACTAATGTATGATCAAATGAGAAAAATCAAGCATATGCTACAATGACAAAAAGAAAAGGAAAATTTGGTCCTCAAAAAAATAAGAATATCGCTAACATTAAATGGTATGGATGTCAAGAATATGGGCATTACAAGAGATATTGTCCTAAGCTTAATAAGGACACTAAAAAAGGGGAAGAGAAGAAGCTCATATCACCAAATAAGTGGAGGAAGCATAAAAGAAGAAATCGAGAAAGAGGAAGTTAAATATCTTTGCTATGATTAAGATAATCTTCCTCACCTAGTTCTTTTCAAGTTTCTAATTTTCAAGTTATCCATTGTAAGATATGGCTAGCATGAGTCACTAAGGAGCATGATAGGATGCATCATGGCATCATAGAAGCATATGATTGAAAGAAAGAGCTTGTGACATCATCATAAGGAATCATGAAAGATAACTGAAATATAAGTCTATGGTTCTCATCTATAGAAGGATTTAGCTCTTGGTAAACTCATTTGAATCATAACTAGTAATTATGGGGAAAGTAAAGTAATCTAGTATAGATCTCATTATACATCATTAAAAGGATAATTTTCAAGATGAGGATGATCAAGATCCTCCGTTGAAATATTCATTGGAAGGTTCACCTTTTTAAAGAAGAAAGTGTCTCACTAAGAATTCCAACCTGTATGGGGTTCATGGGATGATGGTATGATGTCGAAAGAAGTGATGAAGGTCAAGGGATTTAAGTTCTTTCAATCAAGGAAGTTACCACAGGAAGTCTAAATGACCAAAATAAAGAGACGAGGTATGTACATTTGTACTTGATAAAATAGAGTCATGTCATATGATTGATATCATGAATGAGTACTCTACCTCAAGAGCATGATCAAAAGAAAGGATATCCTCCTATGAAAATATGAATGAAGGAATGGTTCACACATTGACTAGATGAAATCAATATAATATGTTCTCATATGAAATATGAGGTGGTTGACAAAGTCAAAGGAACTATGATTGGAAGGTCCTGGGAGGAAATGTGTGAATAAATAAAGGAAGAGATCATAAAAAACTAAAACTATAGAGAAGGAAATCAACATCCAAGGACTAGAATATTTAACTATGACATCTCCATGGGAAAGATATGAAGATCCTGATAAAGTATGAAAAGTAAAGACACCCTTACATTGTATATCTTTTTGGAGATGTGTCAATAAATGCAGGATGATGATGCAAATAAGGAGATGTCATGATGAAATACCATCACAAAGGTATTTTTGATTTAATGCTCATTTTCTATTTTTGAATAATATCTGGATGGGCTAATGCAGGGCTACCAAAGGAATAGCTGTAGATGTCATCTACAACTAACACTCATGTGGTAGGATGAAATATATTGAAGGAAACATGATGCAAATAAGGTAGCAAGGCACGAAGGAAAGACCATATATGGGCTAATGGATCACTTTTTAATGAAATGAAGGATGACATGACTGATATGATTCATGAACAAAAGTGATGGGTGGTCAGTTCCCTATGAAGAATTCCTAAAAATATGAAGACTACTGAAAAAATAAAAGTAAGTTCATGACATCGAAAGGAGGAGCTCTTCAAGCAACTGATTGTTCCATGATCTCTACCTAAAGAGTTGTTGGAAGCATGACCCTAGTTAAGAGGGAGCTTGGACAAGTCCCCGATTAAGAGGGAGCTTGGGTACATTCCTTTTATGGAATGGGTTGGTCATCCCTGGTTGAGAGGGAGTGACAAATATGGTTCTCTATTTCATGTGTGATGCACTATACCAAGACTAACAAATGTAAATCTTAGTGAAGGCCATGAGGAGAGATAGAAACATGATTCTTGTATTCACCTAGGAAGATAGAATGGAGATTTGGATAAGAATATGAAATTCGATACACTTTGAGGATGTGGTAGGGAATCCAAGATAAGAGTCGTCATAGAGGACCAATATTCTTTGAGGACTACAAATCCAAGATAAGAATAGTCTTGGTGGAACATACTGTGAGAGAACCCGCGTGGGGTATGTTCTGAGAGATATAATGATGAGGGTGTCTATAAATAATTGGTCTCACTAGCATTATGTTTTGATCATGTGGAGAGATATAGTTGTTAGTCAAGGCCTTTCTATGTGACAATAATGGAGGATATGATGCTAAACATATGGGTTACCAATCTGACTTTTCTTATAAGAATTATTCAGATTGAGATTGTCCAAGTACCTTGTATGGATTATGAATACCTCCCTAGTTAAGAGGAGTATTGAAATATGTAACTATGTCCGGTCTTCATAATGACATGTGTAATCATGATTTTATGTAATTGATGTAAAGAAGAAAAACAAAATTATTTTGTAATGCTTTAGTCATGGGTTTCATGATCAAGGAATTTTATTTTATAGGAGAATCTCCCATTGTGAGCTATTAAGTTTGGTCATCAAGTCATAAATTCTATTGATTCAATGTCAAGTATTGTAGACCCAATTGGGCATGTTACATATGTATTTGAGTCATTGTAAAAAGTATACAGATCCTCCAAGAGCAAGTCAAAGCACCTCCAACAAGTCAACCTTCAATAAAGAAATCAACCATCACTGAAGATTAGGTCAACCTAGAAGCATTTTCAAGTCAGCCTCAAGTCATGGTCAAGAGGTCTATATAAGGAGGTACTCGGCCTCTCTCAAGGATACAAACTTAGTTTTCCCTTGAGAATAAGTAAGAAGAAAGTATGTGAGATAAAGGAGGAAGAAATAAGACAAGAATATTGATGTTTCAGGATCAGTTTTGGGTTGCTTCTCTCCACACGTGCAAAGAAATATAGGGTCTCCATCTACTATATAAAGGCCAAGTTGTAGGCACGTCAAGGTGTCAAAGATTGGTGTCAACTAATTCTAGTATGAAGGAAGAATTCACTAGGATAGAGAGGGAGGAATTAAAAAGGAAATGGAAGATATATCTCTCCAGTATCTTCTCTCTCATGTGATCTAGGGTTTCTAAAGCTAGGGCTGAAAGTTGCAGAAATTGTAGGTAAGATGAAATTGTAGTAAGGAAGGATGAAGCTGAAGTAGGATTGTTGCTGAGGTCAAAGTTGAAGTCAAGGAAGAATTTGATTTTGAATTAAGGATTAATTTGGCCTTGGAGGATTCTTGGTCAAGGATCTAGGTATTGGAATTTTTTAATCGAATATTCTATAAGAGAAGGATTTGTTTGGGTTTCTCTCTCAAGATTGGAGAGGTATTTGGCCCTGGCTAATCACCTACATCTTATGTCCTTTCTCTCATTGTTATTTATGATTTTGGTAGTTGTTTGATGAAGAAGAACACATAATAATAATCAAGTTAATAATAACATAATTAAGAAAAGTAAAAAGACTTCACAAGTAGTTACCATTACTAGAAATCATCGTTAATTTCTAGTAACTCTTCTCTTGTTTTTTTTTAAATTTAGTTTTGGGAAATTTTAAAGTAATAGAATTATATTGTGATTTATTCTCTATAGTGATTATATTTTCTATGTTGGTATCCTTCCATCCCCTTAGATTTATTTTCTCTTAAAACATAGAATTTAGGCTTTATTTTTTCCTCAAGCTACCCAATTTGCACATTTCTGATGTTTCATATGTCTACCACACATACAAGAACGACATGAATGGTCAATTTAAGAAAGAAATTTGTTATAATTTGTAGCATTTTCCTCTGGATTATATGGATAACCACATTACAATAACATATGGGTTGTTATTTTCATGTTCGTAATTCCAGACCATAAGTTACATGGAATAATGTGTGGTAGGAACTGGATCTTTTGGAATTGTCTTTTAGGAAAGATTTTTTCCCAACTCCAGTAAATTATCTTGTTGCAGTGTCTATATTTTTTTCATGCTAGGAATGAGAAGTCATAGATAGCGCATTTTACATGATTTAATAATCATATTTTAAATTTATTATACTTGTTCTCCCTTACCCATGCCAAAATTCTTGGAGACAAGGGGAGGCTGTAGCAATTAAAAACATTATGTAGGACAAATTATATAAGAAATATGAACTACAAATGATGTGCCTTTTGGATCATCCAAATATTATCTCTCTAAAGGTTTTTCTTTTTCAACCACCAATAAGGATGAGCTCTATCTCAATCTTGTGTTGGAGTATGTACCAAAGACAATTTATCGTGTAACAAAGAACTACAGTATGATGAATAACATATGCCTCTTCTTTATGTAAAATTATATACTTATTAGGTTTGGAGATCCTCACCTTCTTCCCTTTGTTGTCATAATGATTTGGCCATTTTCTTCTATACTTTGAAATATCTTAATTTGAATTTTTTGGCTTCAGATCTATAGGGCCTTGGCCTATATTTATGGTGGTATTGGATTATGTCATAGGGACATAAAACAACATAATCTTTTAGTCTTTCACTTAATAATATTGTTACTTGTTTTCATTATTTATCATGACGTAGGGTTCCTTTTATTTTTTACTCTAGTAATTGAAGTAAAAATTTAATAGGTCAATCCTCACACTCATTAGCTTAAGCTCTATGAATTTAGAAGCGAAAAAGTGTTGGTGAGAGTTTTGATATTTTATTGGATTTACATTGAGAGTTACTGAATTTTCTAGACTTATTTAGAATATTATCTTATCTAAATCTTTAGATATCAATGCACTGTGATATGAAAGGAACATTATGGTGGTTTGGTGCTTGATTAAGGTTACACACTTTTCCTTTTTGAAATGGTGTATTCCTCTCATAGTCTCAATAACATTATGCTCATTATTATTTTTATTTTTTAATTGTTGTTATAAACTAATTGACCACAATCTTGCGATGAAAACCCTAGTTTATGACAATGTTTAGGAACTTATTTGGGCCTCTATTAGTTGATCCAAGCCTTAGATTGATCCATAGGAACCTTTGTCCTCACTCTCTTTATTAAGCATTTCACATGGTTGTTACATATTTATTAGATATATTCTTGACTAATAACACTTTTTGTTTGGTTGTTTTGTCATGACTCATGTCTTATTCATTCATTTTCAAGGTTTTTTTTCTGCATAGAGTCTATAGCCTAGGTAATAGGCACTAAGCCTTTCCTAGCCTTCCATTTTAAATCTTAAAAGACAAAAACAATAACATTCTGCAAGTCTAATTTTCCAACATTTAAAGGATATATTTGTATGCTTATCAGCGATTCCTTCCTTGTGTTGGAGGAGAAATGGCCTTAAGTGAGAAGGAAGATCACCAAGGTGACAATGGGTGATGTCCTCAAGTAACTTTGGGGTTTGTAGTTGGTAATTGAACTTATATTTTGAAGCACACATTTTAGAGGTAACAATGAAGTTCTTTTCTCCTTGAATTTATGGAATGAGTTTAATAACTTGTTCCATTTCTTAAAAAACCATCCTTTGGATGATGTTATGGCTATTTTTATTTTGAGAAAGAAGATGCCACATGATATTTGAAATCTTCTATGGCTACCTCAAAGACTAGATCAGAGGAGGAGAAGGAGCCACCACTCCTCAAGGAAGTCATGATTGTCCCTAAGAATAGAGAACTTGAGAGAGAAAACCTAGCCATGCATGATGTCATTTAATTGTAGTATTTGAAGAATCAAATCTAGGTTTGATATGATATGATATATCATTTTTTAACATGTTCAATACTCCTAGATATAGGTGGGAATTGTCTCCTTGAAATTGTGCACCTACTTTTCCAAGGGAAAACAATGGCACACAACCATGACGCCAAGGATTTATATTTACTGGCATTTTTCTACATGAAAATGTTTGTTTTTACACCTTATTTTTTTCCTTTTTTTTTTTTTCCATTTGTTTAGAAATCTGGGTGGGCCCCATAGCATGAAACCTAGAAAAAAGGTTAAAAAAAAAATTAAAAAAATTAAGCAAAAACATTTTTATGTGAAAGAAAATTGCCTTGAAAACTAATTATGTTTTATTTATTTCCTGTCATATCATATAAAATTGATTTGTGGTCCTTGATTGAACAAAAACCATTATTTTCCCCCATTTTTCTAGGAACTGCCATGAACCCTGCCATTGGAGCCACTAAAATATAATGATAAAATTCACCTGATATTCTTAAGTCATATGGCATATAAATGCAACTATGGTTAATACGTGTGTATGCATAAACGTAATTTCCCTGTTTCCTAGGAATTTGAAAATATATTTTAATATGTACCTTTTGGGTATCTATATTTTGCATCCATTTCCTTGTTTTATGTGGTAGGATTGAATTAATCGATAAGTGGTCTAGTTTTGGACATCTATTAAATAACTCATCAACTTCTTAAAAAATAAAATTTAAATCGACTACAAATTGATGAGTTCTATAACCCCAGAGTTCCACTACGATGGTTTTAGCTCAACCCTTAGCATGTGACCACAACTTACACATCTTCAAGTGAGCTAGTTCTAACAAGAGATATAGAAACTTGATTCCAAATGTGAAGGTATCACTTAGGATAATATTTAGTAATATATGTTCTATTTCCCTTAGCCACCTCAGGATCCTTGTAGAGAATTACTCATTTATCTTCAAATTGAAGCACACATCACTCAACATAATATGTCATGCTTATGCATATGCCAAAGTACACAAATGCAAGTTGAGTTTGTCCTATCCCTTGACATATCTCTTCCTGATTTGAATAGTGGAATATGATATATGATGATCTATTGAACTCTTTTGAGCCCACTATCCATGCCCTCATAAACATATTCATACAAGAAAATTTGTTCCAAGCAATCAAAACATATCCATTATTTGCTCTCAAAATGAAAGATGGAAATAATCCTCAGCAACAAGTGTGTTTGATGGCTCTGTGAAAAAACAAACCATTTATCCCAAAAATTATGGTGTCTATTGTGACATTAGTCTACCATAGTTAGAAGGTAATTGCTATGACTTTCTTAACATGATAGATAACAATTTCTTATTGAAATGCTTTGCAAGTTTCTAAAGAAGAGTACAAATGAATAAGATATGTAGGCTTGACTATAATTATTAGTACTTTAATTATTTGAATTGTATGAAAATGAGATTTATGCACTTCTTTCTTTCTAAAGTTTGTAGCTGACTACCCAATGAGATTATGAACCTCAACTGTTGTTATAGCATGTTTAATTTTGATGAAACAATTGTATTTTTTATATTCTCATATTTTGCACATCAGTTGTTAATACAAGGTTAATTTATATTTTTCCATCATAAATGAGAGTTGCATTTCATGGATCTTTTATTATTAAATGATCTCAAGTTCTCAAGCTTTAATTAGCTTTGTACTTGAAAGGGAAATACCCTCAGGATCTGTTTCCTTGTTTGAAAAGAGGTAATAATGTTTGAATATATTAGTGCATTCTTCTAGATTGCAACCATGTTTTTTTTCAAAATGTTTTCCTATGGAAAGGAAATGTTTTCATATTTCTATTAAAAGGAAGAACAATTGTGTTCTGTTATTTATCAACATACAAACTACACTTTTCTTAGGTTGCAAATAACATACTTAAAAATTGTTCATTTATAATATGGTTCAAGAGATTTATAGAAGAAATAACAATGAGATATGGTGGAATGCATTACAACACTTGTAAATGAAACCATTTCTAATGAAGATATCTATGATATTTCTCCATTAACAATTGGATATGTACTTGTAGTGATAGATGGAGGTAAATCTGAAGGGAGGCACCATGGTTGCAATTGGGTTTTAGATTCCACTTATGGGACGAAGGGGTAAGCCATGAGAATGTGATAGGGACCTATAATGTGCTTTATCTAGATTGTCGTTCCTTACATTTTATTTTGTAAATGTGGTTGTATCTTTTCTCTTGGTCACCAAACTAGATTTTCTCTTCTTACATGCCTACTATTTGTTCCCTTCATATCTCCATTTGTCTATGTTGCAGGGAGAAACCTTGTAGTGTTAGTTGATATTATTCAACTTGCACTAATTTCCTCTTAATCAAGGTCTAATATATGTTTCCTACTTACATCAAGTAATCAATTGACATAAATCCATCTTGACTTTGGATTGTTAAGGTCCAAGTGGGACCATAAATAATTTAAGATGAAAATCACAATGTGCCTCAAAGGTATAGAGTTAAGATGGATCTGTGCTAGAATCTATCTATCTATCTCTCTATATATCAATTTTTAAAAGCAGTCCAAGCCAACTAGACTTGGTTAACTTGGTTGAGTTAACTTCCAACCATATTGACTTCGCCATCTATTTAGTTTGGAGGCCCAATTAGCACCAAACCAATTTAATCAAAGAATGTCTTAACCAGTTTGGTACCAAACTTATCCTACTCATCCAAGTAAAGAGACATGCCCCATGTTAATTTTTTCAACTACGGTCAAATTCCAACTTAGACAACTCAAATGACTGAGATGATGATTTAATTACATTCCTGTTTTCGAGAGGACCAAAATCAACATAAATATGACCTTATTTGTACAAGAAAAAGTTAGGTTTTGAATTTATTTATTCACTCATGTATATTGGGTTAGGTTGGCCCTAAGAACATGTTAAATTTGATAGGTCAGACTCAACCCTAAGTGGAACCTCATGAAAGCCTATAAATAGAAGAGACCTCAAGCTCATTTGGACACATTGATCAAGCCAAATTCTCTTCTCTTATTGTCTTGGTTCGCATAGGTCTATTAGAGGAAAGTTCGCGCAAGGGTCCGAAATCTCAGGGATGAATCTCACACTGATCTAGGGTTTTCTGATTCTTGGATAATGGAACACAGTGGTCAATATAGCGTCTAAATAGCCCCATACGCTAGCAAAAAATCCTATGGGACCATCCAGGGTTTCAGAGGTAGATATGGAGTTGTCGGTCCTGAGACGCTCGCACAAAGTGGTCTTGAGAGTGTCCAGGCTATCTCAAATGCACACACAGTAACTGGAAGAGAGCTTTTAGGGGTTTGGAGAAGATATAGTGAGTTAGTCCCTGAGTGCATGCACATAATGGTTTAGGGAGTGTCTGAGCTACAATATATGTTGGCATATAGTTCATAGAGCATCCAAGATTGTTATAGATGCTCACACAATTCCTCCTCCCTGCATCCAAGACTCAAATATAAGATTTTAGTCATGAATCAGATAGAGGGTTACTGAGAAAACATTCGAGCATTCCTGTTTGAGTATCCAATAGTTGACTACAGTAATTGATAACACATTACAACCATCAGAATGAGGGTTTTGATTATAATCACGATGAGATTTGTTTCATGGATATCATAGTTGTTTTGTTGCATAGATAAAGTTATGGATCATTGTACTCTCTCTTGTTTAATCATTTTATGACTATCTAAGAAGAAGAATATTTGGAAGGGTTTCCCCATAGTGGGCTTTTCCCTGGTCTCTGACCAATCCTGGTGTCTATATGTGTGTGCATGCTTTTATTCTATTGTTCCTTTATGTCTCGTTGCATTGATGATGATGATGTTGTTATTTCTATATAATTGCATATGCTAATGAATAATGGTGTAGATCTGAATAATGTAATTATGATGTGGGGTGAACTTAATGTATTAATAAAGAAATTCAACTATCAAAGCAAAGAATAATGTAGCCCTATGAAAAAGTAACATGGTATTAGAGTTGGGCCAAAGAAAACTCATGGAGATCACCCATGTGATGACACCTTTGATGGAAGTAAGAAGAGGATGGTGGAGACCTAAAACAATTCTAGGGTCTAAAGAGAACCATAGGAAACTTGATTATTAGGATTTGATGGATTCTATGAGGTTAGGGTTGGAGAGAAAAAATATGAGATATGAAACCTAGCTGGTCAATGTGAAGATGCTCAAGCACTTGTGGAAGATTTGATGAAGCCCTAGATGGGATAATCCTAAGAGGCCTAGTTGGATAATTGAAGACAACATTGGTATATGTACCATGGACATTGAAAGCTCTTGAATATTGGTTCAAGAAGGATAGGATCACCTCTCATTGAAGATAAGTATTTATTGACTTATGATGCCTCTTACTTTTGTTTAGACTTATGGATCCGATGATTATGTTTGTTGGTTATACTTCCTGCATATGTATTTGAGTATATGGATGTTTCTAACCTTCTTGATAAGATAGATCCTTATTGAGGGTCATTTGAAATGCAGGGAGGATGAACAAAGATGGAAAAGGTTAAGAGGCACTCTAAGATGACAAAGTGATTCAAGCGACCTATGTCTAATGAAAAGGTGCACATGTATTTGAATACCACATGTATGCATGGTATGTTGTATTTTAGTTGTAACATTGGATGGCTTGGTAGCCCTAAGGTATGATGAGAATGTATCTTTCATTGATACATGCATATGCAAGTGACTTGGATCCATGTTTCCTATGATGAAATGATGCACTTGGTGTTGAAAATTTTGATCTTCTTGAATTCTATGAGGCTATCTAATGTTAATACATTGATACACTTGATGTTTGGCTAACATCCATCTGTTGAACATCTTAATCCTAAATAAGGCTAGCACCTTGACTCTAGTAAATGATACTCTTGATACTTGTCATGATGGATTTCATATAGAAGGATAACTCATTGACCTATACATGAGTTTGTTGGTAATGCTTGCGATAAGCATGATGAAAGCATATGGAAAGAGAGACTGGCACTCTTGTTATTTTGGTAAAGCTTTATTGATTGACCTAACTTGATCTCATTGATCATGATAAGCATGGTAGCCTTGATGTTAGAGGTATAACTATGAGATTGATATTCTAGATCTCTGACTACTTATGGTCTTTTCTTGATGGCATATGGTTAAACTAAATGTCCTAACTTGATCAAGTGAATTGATAGAAAGTGCTATTGTGTTCATAATATTTGAGATATGGTGTTGCATCTATATGCTTCTTTGACTCTAAAGATTGATGTCATTATGTTGATAACCATGATAGATATATGTTTATGATATAATAGATTTTTTGTCACTTGACTCTAGTAGAGATAGGTTGATAACATGAATGAATATGAATGAAGTAGATCCCAAATCAGAGGGAGAATATTTTCCCAAACTACTATTTTCATTATGTACTATTGAAATATGATTTATGTGCATATGACATTATTGATCTACAACAAAATCTTAGATTTGAATCTTGTACAGAAATTAGGGTCTCTGCTCTGGACACAATCACATAATTGGGAGATCTCATCCCTGGACGCAAGCATTGTAATGCCCAGGTAGGATCCAAGAAACTAAAGACCCTCCCATGCTAACCCGAAGTGAGCGTCGAGGGGTTTGACTACAATTGACCATCATCTGAAGCTTTCTGAGGCCATTTGAACTTTGAATCAAGGTGTCTCTAATATATTATGCCACTATATTTTTATTTCTGAAGTTGTTGAGTTAAATTTTAGACCACATAAAAATGAAGTACTGTGCATGAAATTAGATGATCACCTGGAAGATGTCAGTTCCATAGATGTGTTGTAGATAACCAAATCTTGAAGTAGGAAAAGCTTGAATTTTTACCATAACATGAACATGCAGACTTAACTCGTGTTTGCAGGTGACCAAGACATACATATAGATATATCAATATGTTTGTGCTACAAGAGGTTGGCATGGTTTGGCTTATTGATATAGATGAACAATGTGTTGTATTGATGCTTGAAAATAACTTTGAATTGATGATTGAGATATGATTTGACTATAGATCTCTCTACGATAGAAAACTTGGACCCGTCTTAATGACTAATGATCTGATTTTACGATTGTTGATTTTCCCTGATGTATATGCTATGTGGCAATAATGACTTATGTGGGTATTCATAAAAATGATTTTGTATTGGCCTCCTTGTTCCTAGCACAATGGTTGAGGTACTGATAATTGCGATTTAGCATGAAATTGAAAATTGCATGACTCATCCTTGGTGTACACATTTGCACCTAGCAATAGAATTGACTTATATTATAATTATGAGAATCACTTGATAAAGTTTGGATTGATAATGAATGGTTGATGGAAACTTTTTAGCATGATAATAAATGAAGTCAAGACCTGATATAAGAATTTATATTGTGATGTTGATGACTTTGATACTGGTTGTGATCTCACTTATAAACTTTGATGAGCTGAATTTTCTGATCTAATGGTACAACATTGATTTATGTAAGGCTAGTTATGATGGATTAGCAAAGGCATTATTCTTAGAGCATTGCATGAAGCAATCTCCCCAATCTATATATGTCTATAGTTGACAATTATATGATGAAGTTAGGATGATGAGTTCCAAGGTATGACTTTGATTTTGATTATGGTTTTGGTTTTACATCATAATGGTATACGCTTGACAGGTGATGAGCCTCTAATGATCTAAATCAGAGGGAGATATTTTATGAATCTTGAAATGATGCATCATGGCATGATGAATCGATTTCTAGAATTTAGAAAATAAATTATATATTGGAAAGCTATTGATTTTTTTTTTTGAGTAATGAAAACACAAATCCTTGGATACTCCAATTGGAAGTTCAAAGATGTTGTTGAACTTGACATGGCACCTAACTGTTGATTGAAGCATTGAAGTTCCATACACACACACACACACACACACAAACATATATATGATGCACATAGAACCTGGATAAATTCATGAGTGAACTGCTTCATTCATATAGAGTTTCCACCAAGCATCCTTTGAAATATCTGCATGAGTTATTCTATTTTTGAGGCTGATATATTTCTTCAATGATATGTAGTTGCATGGATGCATTGTTGATACTTGAGATGAGCACATTTCAATTCTTCTTTAATATGAGATCTTCCATGATATCTTGGATGAGAGGTCCATATTATGATTGAGGATGAGCATGATGTTGCTAGCATACCTAGCTATGAGGAGGGATTAAGAAGCTCCTTAGAGAATTGTCTGAGCATGACCTGGATATGACATTGATACATTGTGATCCAATTAGCATAAATTCCCATATTTATAGTTTGGAATGAGATAATATCATATATTGAGACAATGTAGTTGTTCAAAACAAGCTCATGCTTGTGGTTGGCACCTCCTTGAGAGGGAGGATGATTATGGTATCCTTTTGTGATTTGTATGATTATTTATGTTTTGACATGATAACTGATTTTATGTGTTGTATGAACATGAAACAACTGTTATTGAGACAAGGTGATACCATAATTGAGTATGATGAGAGCAGCATTGATTGAGGACACTAAGCTAACTCTTCCTCCTTGTCTGAGCTCCTTGGGTGAGGAAGTGAGGTAGAAGGGCTCTTGGGTTTGAGGGAACTAGAAAATAGGGTATGACCCCTATTTTCTACCCATAGGGTTGAATATGCTTCTCCCCTATCTTTAGAGGGTCAGAGAATGCTTCTCCCCTATTTGGTCTTTGTAGAGTATACCCCATTTGGGATCATACCCACAAGCTAGGCTTGTCGAGAATACGGCTTCTTGTTTGGCCAATGAGTTGAGATTGTACTTGGGGTGTACAACCTAAGTTGATTATGGTGTAGGTTTTCTACCACATGAATATTTTTTTTTTCTGGTTGTGGTTCACAGACACCCTGGTCAATGGGTGGTGCTACATCCATGGAAAAATCTGGGCTGATTGATCTTCAAGGGAATTTAGCCCTGTGACCCACTAGCTAGGCTTGACCCCAAGGGCTTTGGGGAGAATGGACCTGTGACCTTCTGATGGCGAGGCATTTATTTTGACCAACTGAGCTAACCCTTAGGGCTTCTACCACATGAATATTCAGGGTCATCAGTGGAAATATTAGTAGGCAATAGGATGGGTTGGGACAACCCTATGCGATTCAAGGTTGAGATTGGGCTCCCTTATGAGATCCTAGGGTCAAGATGTACTCACCTGTGTGTTTGGATATCCTATTGATCGATATGGGGTTGTATATGTATAACTCCCCCATGATATTCTACGACGAGACATTTTCCTTGATGTGGTTACAGGTTGAGATGTGATCCTTGATGATATGCTCTCTGGTGATGATTGATAATGATATTCTAGGTAGCAACCCATTGGAAGAGATTATAGGTAGGATCATGATGGATAGAGGGTAGTAGCTTAAGCTACCCTTCACTATCAAATTCTTCTTCTTCTAGATTCGAGAATGTTCAGCATACGAGCTGGAACAATCAAGAGATAAGCAGGAATAAGCAAGGGATAGATTGAGATGTACATTGATGATTTACAATGATGAGATACTTGAGGTGTTCATGTCATGATGGCTACATGACAGAGATGATCAAGGATGATACGTGATGACACTTGAAGACGTAAGAATGACATTTTGATCGATGGAAAAATATTGGTAGGTGGAATTCTCCCTAGTTGAGAGGGAGTGTTAATTTTTGAAACTATGGTCAAATTCCACCGTGGACAACTTAAATGACTGAGATAATGATTTCATTAGATTCCTCTTTTCGAGAGGACCAAAATCAAAATAAATTTTACCTTATTTAGATAAGAGAAAGTTGGTTTTTGAAATTATTTATTCACTCATGTATATTGGTTAGGTCGACCCTAAGCACATGTTAGATTGGACAGGTCGGCCTCAACCCCAAGTGGACACTCATGAAAGCCTGTAAATAGAAGAGACCTCAAGCTCATTTGGACATGTTCATCAAGCCATCTTCTATTCTCTTATTTTATTGCTTTGCACAGATCTGTTGGAGGAAAGTTTGTGCAATGGTCCGAAATCTCAGGGATGAAGCTCACACTGATCTAAGGTTTTTTTATTCCTAGAAATTGGCATAGAACTGGGCATTTTATTCCTTGGAAACTGGCACACCATGGTTAAGATAATCTCTAGAGAGCCCTAGATGCTAGCACCGAAGCCTATGTGAGCATCCAGGGTTTCAGAGGCATATATGGAGGTGTCGGTCCCTGGACACTCACACAGAGTGGTCTTGAGAGCTTGCAAGTTGTCCCAGATGCACACATAGTAACTAGAAAAGAGTGTATAGGGCTTTGGAGTAGATCTGGTGAGTTGGCCCCTGGATACATGCACATAATGGTCTACGAAGTGTCTGAGCTACCATAGATGCTTTCATACAGTTCACAGAGAGCATTCATGATTGTTATAGATGCTCTCACAACTCCTCCTTTGTACATCAAAGACTCAAAGATGAAATTTCAGTATTCCAAAGATTACGCTTAGTGACATCAATGTTCAAAAGTATCCATCTGTTGACTACAGTCAGTGACAACACATTACAACTATTATAATGAGGGTTTTGATTATAAGCATGATGAAATTTGTTTCATGGATATCATAGTTGTTTTGTTGCATGGATAAAGTTATGGATCATTGTACTCTCTTTTGCTGAATCATTTGATGACGACATAAGAAGAAGAATATTTGCAAGCGTTTTGCCCATAGTGGGTGTTTCCTTGGTCTCAGACGAATCTTAGTGTCTCTATGTGTGTGCATGATTTTCTTCTATTGTTCCTTTATGTTCCACTACATTGATGATGATGATGTTGTTCTTTCTTTATAATTGCATATGTTGATGAATAATGGTATAGATCTAAATAATGTAATAATGATATGAGGTGAACTTAATGTATTAATGAAGAAATGTGATTATCAAAGTAAAGCACAATGTAGCCCTATGAAAAATTAACACCCCACCCCTATAGTCGCATTAGACCCATCTTATTGAGAATTTGTGATCACGCGGAGTTTTGGAGTAGTGTTGACGAGTAGTGATCTATCCCATCCAAGTATACCCTATGTTGTTAAAGTTTCATATTTTCACCTCATTACCAGTTTGAACTTTGAACATTGAAATACAAACTTTTTATAGTTATAAGTTAAGATGGGGTTTCAATGTTGCATATTTGAACTGTTAGATTAGAATTTTACGTTGGCCCCAAGAGTCAATGACCCTACATGGATCCATGTTGATCTTGTTGATGAGAAATTTATTTCAAGAAATGCATTGGGGGGTTGGGGGAGACTAGGTTTCAAGAACAATTAGTTGGTATAAGAGGCTAAGTTTCCCCATGCATAGCCCATTAGAGGAGTTTGGATGGATTAGATTGGAACTGCAAAATCAACTTGTGAAATTTGAAGAAGACAAGGTTAGCAGAAAACATATGGTTGTAGTATGTTATTCAGACTTTAGAGTCTAGAGGCCATTTAGAGCCTCATTGATCAATAATGATGTAGTTTTTTGGTGACATGTATTGTTCCTAGTGCCATTTTGAATTTTTTTGAGATATTCAAACTTTACATTGTATGTGCACAATCAGACTTTATATATATCTATTATCTATAATCTATATATATAATATTATATTATAATATATATATATATATATATAATATATATAATATATATATATATATATATATATATATAATATATATAATATATATATATATATATATAATATATATATATATATAATATATATATATAGCTTGGAATCTTTAAAAATGATTTTTAATTAATACCTAAGTATTTTAAGTATTTTCTTAGGAAACCAAGTTATTGAAATCATATTAGTTTAAGTCAATCTGAGTCAGAGTGGGAGTCCAACTTGACCCTCGAACTAATTCCAAGTATGAGTTTGAGTTGGGGTCCAAGTTGACACTTAACTTATTCTAAGTTTGAAAACATTGATCTATACACACATAAATATATTTTTGGTTTTTTATTTTAATTTTTATTTTTTACTTATGAATTTTAATTTTCTTTTCTATTTTAATTTGCAAGTGTTACCCATGGATGTTATAATCTCATACACACTGGGTTGTAGATTGCACCTTGATTCTCTCAGTTTTATAACTCATTTGTAATGAGGGTTTTATAATTGGTGTACATTTCTTATTCTAGTTTTAGCTGTATTGTAATATGTTACCCATTGCACATTTCCAACACTTTTTCATGTTATAGTCTTTTGCTATTTTGATTAAGGATACCAAATTGTTTTACAAATTTCTTAGAGGATACCAATATGTTGTAGCCTTGGAGTTATTGGATGAAGGAGAAGTTATTTTGGGTGTGATGGCCTACCCAAATTCCCCCTAGACATCAGTTAGCATCAACTCTCTCCCTTCAAATGATCTAATTTATTGTATTTTTTCTACAAGAAAAGGAGTTGGCATTATTGTGCAATCATTGGATGGTTCTGTACATCCTAAAAGGGTGCGTAACACATTCATTTTTAGCCAAGAATAATATTTTGTTGGGACTGATATTAACACATAGTTGATATTTCTTCTTTATTTCCATCTGGAATTCAAAGTTTATTAGATGTACTTTTAATTAGGTGTATGTAAGTGCCATAGAAAAGTATGAAGAAACATATTTCTTTTAATCATATGAGGCAACACATTCCATTCATGACCTAACACCTAGAATAACAGAGGTATTTTTCCATCCAGTTTAGGATCTCGTGATATTATTTTTTGTAGTTGGAAAATGGCCCTTTGTTAATAAATTAGGCTCTACCTTTTCTTAGAAGCCATGAACAAGGGGTATCTCTTCCATTAAATTCATCCAATACTTGCATCTTTTCTCACTTTTTGAGATAGGCCACAACCATGAGCCATCAAGGCTACTAGGACTTCCACCCACTTTTGGATGGGGTAGATAACTTCGTTGGCCACATTAATTCAGTAGCATGCCTTTGAGTGATTTTGAACTTAATTTTGTGCATTGAGGGTTATTTGATTTAAAAACTTGGCCACAACCACCTTGAGAGGATTTTGAGTAGTTCACTTCAATTTGTTTTAATATATAGTTAAGAGTTTATTGACTATATAAATCGTGAGACGCTTGTGAAAATATCCTTGACAAATCCTAGGTGTAAAAGCACTACCAGATAGAATAGGTATTTAGGAAAAATATGGAGTAATGGAAAGGGGTGATGGTGCAATATATCTCCACTTTCCTTGTCCAGGCTATCATGAAAAGCTTTTGGATCATGCAGTTGGTCGCTTTGTAATCCAAGGTGATTCTAGAATTTTTATTCTTTCTAGGCATTTTGTGAATTGTTATTTTTTAGCTACCATTTCCCATGTGGTACATTCATTGAATGATAATTGTGTTCTATGATTTTCTTTATTATAGTCTCATTGTATCAAATTGTTAAAATGATTACATTTCAAGCCAATAAATATATTATTGTGATGAATGTTTACTATTATCATGTAACGTTAGATGGAAAAATTGTTTCATGTAATTATTGGTCAATGATCAAGTTGTTGAGTAGTTTTATATACCAACTCATAAATTATGTAAGCTTTTAACAATGTGATAGGATATGATCTTGGCATTTGTTTATTGAGATCTTGTTTTTTTTATTGTTCCTTGAGCATGCTACAAGCCCCTATCTACTATGGTAGTAATGGAAAGTTTTGTGATAATGCATTGTGTTTCTCGAGGGGACTACAAGGCTTTGTGTACCATGTAATATTTCCAAGATTTATAATTATGTTAGTGGGAGGTTTACTTCCTCTGGACCCTAAGGATCATGGCATATTGGGGAACGTTATCCACCCACATTTATGGGTAACTGTTAGCTCTGCTACATATCTGTGATTTATGAAGGTCAGAAATGAGCCTAGTCTGCTTGGTGATGCTTAAAGGAGGTTCATGGTGGTCATTCTCCCTTCTTTCCCTCACTTTGCTTATCCTCTATTACCTCCATTCCCTCTGTTTTTTCTTCTAAAAAAACCAACAAAACCCCTTTGGTTGCCAGCCCCGAGTGCAAAAGCCAAAACCCCATAAAAGCTCACCCATATGACTTCGCGCCTTTACGAAATCGTCACCTTTAATCACAACAGTCGATTTTCGCACGCTGATCCAACGTTTCCCGTCGTGCCTGATAAAGTGACTTGCCCGATTGTTTCTCCACCGTTCGTTCAACTCTACCAAGATCGAATGGTCGTCACACTTTTCGTGTCCACAAATCGATGGGATGTTAGCATGTGATGGAGAGCGGTTTTTCTCTCTCCTCCGCTGCTACGTGTCATGCGCTGAGTGGAATTACGCGCCTTCGCCGCCCGATCACTGTTAGATCTGTCCATCTGAGATCCAATGGTCCACGTTCATCCCGCTCCCACCTCTTCTGATATCTTCCATCAGGCCATCTCCGTCGTATATTTTCCCGATCCGACAGTTGATCTTTCTCCCCCTCCCAAATCGTCCACTTGCCATGTAGTCCATGTCCCTTGATCGTTTCCTGTGCCTGAAGGACGAAGGTAACTGGCTCACCAGTACCAGTTGTAGTTGCTCCTCAATAACCATATTTAACAAACATTATGGCTAAGGAGGAAAAGGACAGAGCGTGAGCAGGTAACTACATTTAACAGTTATGGAACTTCATTGATACGAGCACTCCAGCTGCCTGAGAGGATAGCAGAGCACCTGAAAATATTAGACTCATCCACTGAAACAAGCAAATGCACTGAGAGACTCCATCAGGAAGTTAAATGTAGTTGGTGGTCAATTAGGGCCCCTCCATACCTAAAATGGCCAAGTGCCTTTGTAATGAAACTCTATATATACCCAAAAACAAGATGTAATCAGGGTTGATGGTTGATGTTTTGATGTAAGGTTCAACTTCTGGAGACTATAACTATTTTGACACTTGCAATGTCTCATCTTCATTTTTAGCTAATACAAGCTTCTTTTGCTGTTAATTGCTCACTTTCATTTCTCTTCTCTTCCAAGTTGTGCCTGATATGTTGTATGTTTGAACTCTTGATTTTTAGCATTAGTGTAGTTGTCATCCTATCTCTGTGTTAAAATCTTGTATGCATCACTGAATGAGTTATTTAGGTTTCTCTTCATCTGGTGCAAGAGAGTTGTCACCCTGTCTGTGCATTAGTAGATTATATTTGTAGACTTCTTTACTAGTTGTAGCCAACCATCACACTATCTTGTGCATCTGCTGGTGTGTTTAGTATTCTCCATATTCACCCAATCTTAAACTGTGAGTAGTTGGTGGTCTAAAGCCTTGTAGCCTGAGGGTGTTCATGCATGTCTAGAGTGAAACAAAGAAGAAGTGGTTATTTGGCTTGGACAAGCATCATTCCTTCCATTCATCCTTTTGCAACAATAAGTTGAATTTATATGTTATCAGGCATCTCTGAGTTATAACCTAGTAGAGTTTCTTGGAATTCTAACATAATTGGTGTTGTTGCCAGGGAGAGGAGATTGAAGCTCAGCTTCCCTGGGAGAACAACACAGACCTAGCTTTGATGATAGACAAAGCTCAGACACATTTCTGGTTGTAATTATCTATCTGGCGACTCTACTAGAGGACCAACCTTTGTGACTCCACATTATAGTTCTGGCTCAGTTCATGAGGCATACCCGGAGAAATCCTTAGAAATCACCAGCTGACCCAGTGCCTGACCCTGAGAAGATTGTTAAGCAGAAAAAGATGATACGGAAAGGAGCATTAGGATTAGGTAAGCCTAAACAATCTTATGTATCTCTACAAGGGAATATTGTAGCTGAGAATGTACAGTTTGAAGATATAGAGCCTAACATTGTTAGTGAAGAAATACCCTCAAAAATTCATAAATCTCCTTGTTCATTAAGTTCACTTTTGGATCTCAGTCCAAAGGAAGCCTCCCATACAGTCCATCATATTCCTTTGTCGTTGTCATCTATTTCACATCTCCCTACCGTTCAAGCTGCCAGTATCCTTCCACCTACCCCAGTCAGGGTAGGCCCACAAACTCCTACTAAGATGGAAAGAATCATAGCTCCTAGGTATGGACCCCTGGTCCTACCTATTCCTTTGAATGCCATGCCTACAGGAGAATACCAAAAATACATGCCGAAGTTCACTGGTACAAAGGGAGTAACAACTGAAGAACACCTTGAATCTTTTTATAGCTATGCTGATAACCTTGATATCAGTGAAGACGATGTGTGGATGAGACTAGTTTAGAGCCTTGATGGAGAGGCTAGAAAGTGGTTCAAAGAGTTGACCCCTAGGTCCATAGTAGACATTGAAGCATTAGATGATGTGTTTTTAAAGCATTGGGGAGATAAGAAAGACCTGCTATACTACCGTACTGAGTTTGGAAACCTCAAGAGAGAGAATGGGGAATCATTGTCTGATTTTAATAAAAGGTTTAATCGTATGTATAGCAAGATACCAACTGAGGTAAAGCCTACCCCAACCTCTGAAAAACTCACCTATTCTAATGCATTTGACTTTGATTTTTGCTTGCTGTCGAGAGAAAGAAGATGTGCCATGCTAGCCGAAATTCAGGATATAACCCTATAGGTAGAATCTAATATCATGGCTACAGAAAAGCTCAAGAGTCATGCTAATAGAAGGAGGCAGAGAGGTGAATTTGCCACCTCTTCTTCATCTTTAGAGCCCAAATTAGATCAAATGACTAAGATGATAGAGTCACTGGCTACTGAGATATCTAAGCTGAAGGTTGAGCAGAGTTCTGGGAAGGCGAGGCTGCCTAACTCATTTGCTCCTAGAAACCCAATTTCCTTCAAAAGAGAAAATGATCAATTGTAGATCATTCAAAGAGGAAAGGAGACCAGTGAAGAACAAAGAGCTAAGGCTCCTTTTTAGAACATAGTCATGGAGGAGGAGCAGTTCAATGAAGAGGATGAGATCCACTGCATGGAAGATGAGGGCAATGCTGCCTTTTTTACATTAGCTGCTTACAAAGAATCATTACTCCATGACCAGACCAATCAAGAGTGGGATAGAGAAGCTATTCTGTAGGCTGATGAACAAAAAAGATATAATTTGAGGTCAAGAATGAGTAATGTCAAGGAGAATCCTACCCAAAGAGCTGTTGTCCCCACAGAGCAACAGGCCAGCAAGCAGAAAAAGCTAGTAGTTGATCCAGTCATCCCCAAATCTCTAACTCAAGAGTTAAGAGGCCTTGACAAGTTCCCTTCCCCTTATAGTTTTGAATTAGAAGTCCAGAAGTTAAAAATATCTGTGCCTATGGTAGAACTTGCAAAGAGTGAGATATTTAGAAAGCCTATCCTTGATTCCCTTGAGCTAAAAGCCTCACAAGCATCTCATGACTATGTAAATTTGCAAGATGATAAACCTGTAGTCGTGCTTAGCCCAATGAAGGAACCCTATGACAATAACTCTCCATCATTTTATGTCTCCTTGACCATTCATTACAAAACCCTCCATAACTGCCTACTGGACACCTGTGCCAGCCATAACATGATGCCCAAAGCTGTCATGGAAGAGTTAGGCCTCGACATTACCAAACCTTATCATGATCTATTTTCCTTTGATTCAAGAAAGGTAAAATGTGTGGGATTAATCAAAGACTTGGCCATTACCCTAACTTAGCTGTCCATGAAGAGCACGATGATGGATATTGTGGTGGTAGATGTTCCCCCTAAGTTTGGTATGCTACTTTCTAGAGGGTGGATTAAGAGGCTGGGTAGAACATTACAGAATGATTTATCTTATGCCACTATCCTAGTTTTTGGAGGGGAGAGCAGGAGATTGTACAGAGAAGCACAACTGGCCTACATCATTAGTGATGAGAAGAATCCTTTTAATCATCCCATCTATGCTGTGGATACTGATTTTGGAGCATGTATTCTCTAAATTGAAGAATCCCAGAAGGCCTCATTGTAGCTCAAGAAACCAATAGTCTAGGTCATGGGAGAGTAAGGAAGTCAGGTTTGGGAGATGTTCTTTGATGGAGCAAGTTCAAGGGAAATAGCAGGACCAGGGATGGTGTTGATATCTCCAAACAAGAAAGCACACATCTGTATTTTAAGCTGACTTTTCAAGTTACCAACAATATAGCAGAGTATGAGGCTTTGATATTGGGCCTTAACGTGGCCAAAGATAGAGGAATCAGAAACATAAAGGTATTTGGAGATGCTGATCTCATCATTCATAAAGTGAACAAAACATTTCAAGAAAAATACCTGAGGCTGAAGGCATATAGAGAAGAGGTATGGAGACTCAAAGACTCTTTTGATAATTTTTTTATCTCATATATCCCTAGAGTGAGAAATCAGCTAGCTGATTCCCTTGCTATGTCTACTAGCATATTTATCCCTCCCATGCCTCCTTGACTATTTTATGAAGTTCAGATGACATATAGACCATCCTTGCCTGATAATGTCTAGCATTGGAAAGTTTTTGAAGATGATCATGAAGTGAATAGGTTTCTGCAAGTGATTGATGAATTCTCTGAAAGGTAAATTGACCAAGAGAATGAAGCCTTAGAAGAAAGCCCCCAATCGCAGCTAAAGAACAGAATTGGCAAAAATAACATTTTCCAGCTGCCTAGCAATCATATACCTAAAGGTTTAGTTCCCTTAGAAAATTTGTTTGACCAGAATTATGTACCTTATAAGGCTGCCCCAAAAGAAGATCAATCTGCAGTCCATAAGCATAACATAGGGAGCCCAGATCATCCAAAGTATATAAATCTGTCCACCCATTTGTCGACTGACCAAAGTTCTGAATACTGCGCCCTAATGAAGTAGTTGCTGATGTCTTTGTCTAGGAGTACAGTGACCTCAAAATGTATGATAAAAAGATCATCAAACATAAGATCTCCTTGGAGAAGGACACCATCCCTTTCAAGCAGAAATTGAGACCCATAAACCCTTTACTCCTTCCTCTGATTGAAAAGGAGATCAGGAAGTTGTTGGCTACCAAAATCATAGTCCCTCTTAGATTTTCAAAGTGGGTAGCCAACTTGGTAGTTGTGAGGAAGAAAAGTGGAGAAATCAGGCTCTGCATTGAATTCATAAATTTGAACAAATGCTCTAACAAAGACAATTATCCTCTTCCCAATATGGAGCATTTGCTGTAGAAAGTCTTAGGAGCCAAAGTGATGTCTTTCCTGGATGGATTTTCAGGGTATAATCAAGTTGCAGTGCATCCAAAGGATCAGGAGAAGACCGCATTCACCACCCCTTGGGGTAATTTTATTTATTCCAAGATGCCTTTTGGGTTGATGAATGCTGGAGCCACCTTTCAAAGAGCTATGGATATAGCATTCGGGGGAGAGAAGGATGAGTTTGTCCTTATCTACCTTGATGATATAATAGTATACTCCAGCAGCCATCAAGATCATTTGTAGCACTTGAAGAAAGTATCTCTGAAATGCAAAAGATCTGGGATATCAGTCAATCCTAAAAAATCACAGTTTGCTTTGGAAGAGGGCAAGCTGTTAGGACACATTTTCTCTACTGCAGGTGTCAAAATTGACCCAGAAAGAGTAAGAGAAATACAGACCTTGTCTGTCCCAAGATCAAAGAAGGATACCCAGTCCTTTCTGGGCAAGATAAATTTTGTAAGGAGGTTTATTCCAAATTTTGTAGAACTTGTAAAACACATCACCTCCATGTTGAAAAAGGGGTTAGAAATAAAATGGACTGAAGCAGTAAGAAGATCCCTTGAATCCATCAAGAGAGCTATTATGGAAGCTCCTACTTTGATCAGCCCAAATTATAGCAAGGAGTTCCATATATTTTCATTTGCCTCTGATGACACCCTTGCAGTAGTTCTATTATAGAAAGATGATGAAAGTTCAGAGCATCCAGTGGCATTCTTCAGCAAAACCTTAAGGGATGTTGAGCTGAGGTATGACATTATAGAGAAATAGGCATATGCTCTTATCAAATCCTTGAAAGCTTTAAGGATATACATTCTGCACTCCAAGCTAATTGCATATGTGCTCTCTACTTCAGTTAAAGATGTCCTAATTCATCCAGATGTTGATGGAAGAAGGGCAAAATGGATTGCAAAGCTGATTGAATTCAACATAGAGCTGAAGCCCACCAAGTTGGTCAGAAGTCAGGGCCTTTCCAGACTGATGGTTGAAGAAAATTGCAGGATGTTGGACATAAATCTCATAAGCACAATTTCAGAAGAAGGACAAACAGAAGAAACAGTTGTACTAGGGCAGAGCCAGTCAGTGGCAGAAAATATAGCTTCTTGTGAATGGTATTCTACAATGATTCAATTTTTGCTGAAGCTAGAAGTGTCTCTAGGCCTAAGTTCAAGCCAATTCAGGACCCGTAAGCTTAGAGTAGCCAAGTATTACATTCATTAAGACCTGCTCTATTGGAGGGAACCATCTGGAATCCTTCCTAGATGTATGGATAAAGAACAATCCATAGAATTTATGCACCAGTTTCATTCCAGCGTTTGTGGAGGACATCACTACTGGAAAATTATAGCCCACAAGATCCTCAGAGCTGGATATTATTGGCCCACTTTGTTTTCTGAGGTCTTTTCATTTTTTAAATCTTGTGACAGGTGCCAGAGGTTTGAGGGAAAGCAGCAATTGAGGTCCTTGCCTTTGAAGCCTATTCATGCCAGTGATCCTTTTCAGTAATGGGGCTTGGATTTCATAGGGGAAATCAATCCACATTCCAGTGGCTAGCGCAGATGGATCTTAGTAGCCACTGATTACTTCGCTAAATGGATTGAGGCCATCCCTACTAGAAAGGTTGATCACCATGTGGTCATGAGGTTCTTGACAGAGAATATCTTCACCAGGTTTGGCTGTCCACATAAATTAGTTACAAATAATGCAACAACCTTTAGGGAAAAATATTTGGTGGACATGTGTGACTCAATGGGCATTATGCTAGTTCATTCCACCTCGTACTACCCTCAAGGAAATGGTCTAGCAGAATCTTCCAACAAGAGCTTGATAAGGATAATTAAAAAGCTGTTGGAAGACAACCAAAAGAATTGGGATTCTAAGCTCAAGTATGCACTGTGGGCTGACAGAGTGACCACTAAGAAATCCACAAGGAATTCTCTATTCAAGCTGGTATATGGCACTGAGGTTGTATTCCCAATTCAGTTAACCCTCCCTATGGAAAAGTTCTTGAAAGAAGAGTAGGATGAGGAAGAGGGCATGGAAAAAAAGATTTATGATTTGGCAGAAGTGCATCAAATCCAGGATCAGCTGGTTGAGAAGTTTGCAACAAATCAAAAGAGAATCAAGGAATCCTTTGACAGGAAGGAAAAAATAAACAGTTTTTAGGTTGGAGACTTGGTTCTTAAGTGGGATGCGCTCAAAGAGAAGAAAGGCAACCATGGGAAGTTTGATGCTCTATGGATGGGACCTTTTGTCATCACTCAGATCCAAGGGAACAATAATTTCATGCTGCAAAGTATGGAAGGAGAGACAGTTTTTGATGGCCTAGTTAATGGGCGATTTTTGAAAATTTATGTTGTTTAAGGTCTTTAGGCCTTAAAGTTGTAAATATGTTGCTTTATCAGTTTTAGTCTAAGCTCAATTAGACTCCATGCCCAATGGAACACTAGGAAATTTTTCTAATATGATTTTCACAGGAAAGGCCATCGTTTGCAATTCTTGAGACCTCACAGGGAGGATCTCATCCCTAGAAGGAGCCAATGTTAGCTCTGCTACATATCTGTGATTTCTGAAGGTCATAAATGAGCCTGGTCCACTTGGTGATGCTTAAAGGAGGCTCATGGTGGTCATTCTCCCTTCTTTCCCTCACTCTGCTTATCCTCTGTTACCTCCATTCCCTCTGTTTTTCTTCTAAAAAACTAACAAAACCCCTTTAGTTGCCAGCCCCGAGTGTAAAAGCCAAAACCCCATAAAACCTGGCCCATATGACTTCATGCCTTTATGAAATCATCACCTTTAGTCACAGCTGTTGAGTTTTGCCCGCCGATTCAGCAGCCCCCATCGTGCCTGATAAATGACTTGCCTAATTGTTACTCCACCGTCCAATCAGCTCTGCCAAGATCAGATGGTCGTCACACTTTTCGCACCCACAAATCAATGGGACATTAGCGCATGACAGAGAGTGGTTTTCCTCTCTGCTTTGCCGCTACATGTTATGCACTGAGTGGAATCGTGCCTTCGTCCTTTTACCACTAGATTCCCTAAGTCAGTGCGATCGATACCACTTACCGTTTAACCCTCCTTTCCCGCTTCATAACTGTTGCATGCCTTTGCCGCCCGATCACTGTTATATCTATCCGTCTGAGATCCAACAGTCCACGTTCATCCTGCTCCCACCTCTTCTGGTATCTTCCATTAGGCCATCTTCGTCGTCTATTTTCCCGATTTGACGACCGATCTTTCTCCCCCTCCCAAATCGTCCACTCGTCGTGCAGTCCATGTCCCTTAACTGTTCTATGTGCCTGAAGGACAAAGGTGACCGACTCACTAGTATTAGTTGCAGTTGCTCCTCAACAACCATATTTAAAAAAAGGTATGGCCGAGGAAGAAAAGGACAGAGTGTGAGTAGGTAACTACATTTAGCAGTTATGGAACTTCATTGATAAGAGTACTCTAGCTACCTGAGAGGACAACAGAGCACCTGAAAAGATTAGACTCATCCATTGAAACAAGCAAATGCACTCAGAGACTCCATTAGGTAGTTAAATGTAGTTGGTGGTCAATTAGGGCCCCTCCATACCTAAAACGGCCAAGTGCCTTTGTAATGAAACTCTATATATACCCGAAAACAAGATGTAATGAGGGTTGATGATTGATGTTTTGATGTAAGGTTCAACTTCTGGAGACTGTAACTATTTTGACACTTGCAGCATCTCGCCTTCATTTTCAGCTAAAACAAGCTTCTTTTGTTGTTAATTGTTCACTTTCATTTCTCTTCTCTTTCAAGCTTTGCCTGATATGCTATATGCTTGAACTCTTGATTTTTAGTATTAGAGTAACCATCATCCTATCTCTGTGTTAAAATCTTGTATGTAACATTGAACGAGTTATTCAGGTTTCTCTTCATTTGGTGCCAGAGAGTTGTGACCCTGTCTGTGCATTAGTAGGTTATATTTGCAAACTTCTTTATTGGTTGCAGTGGCCATCACATGTTCTTGTGCATCTGTTGGTGTGTTCAATATTCTCCATATTCACCCAATATTAGACTGTGAGTAGTTGGTGGTCTAAAGCCTTGTAGCCTGAGGGTGTTCACGCATATCTGGAGTGAAACAAAGCAGAAGTGGTTATCTGGCTTGGATGAGCATCATTCCTTCCATTCATCAATTTGCAACAATAAGTTGAATTTATATGTTACCAGGCATCTCCGAGCTACAACCTAGGAGATTTTCTTGGAATTCTAACAGTAACCATAGGAGAAAATTTTTCTTCGATGATGCAATTTTCCAGCCAACTGTCATACAATATTTATTATATGTTGTCTTTTTCTTTCCATTTGTTTTCACAAGTTATCTATAGCCTGAGCTTTTAAGCATGTAACTTAATTGTCATGATTTTTCCTAAGCTTTTCCTAAAGTTTGAATACTAAGTTACTAAGGTGTTCATTTATATGGTGATGTTTTATTTGTTTTGTTTATACAGGTCATCTGGCCACATTGTGGCCACTATCTCCCAACTAAAGAAAACTTTTTCAAGCTTTTTTCTTTTTCTGTCTAAAAATTCCTTTGACATTGTTGATGTTGAGGTATATTTTGTATAAATCCTTTATAGTCTACTTTATTTTATATTTCAATTCTCATCTTTTTTCATGTATTATACTCTACATTGTATCTTCTTTTATTTTTAGAATGGGAACCCAATATTGTTGGTAATAAGTAAGAATTGAAGAAAGAGGATAACAATAACACTGGAGTGACAAATACAAAAAGAGAGAGAAAATAATCAGCCTAATGATACCCCTAAAGCCAATATCTTGCATGAGACACACACATACATATTGATGGTTAAGTCTTTCGAGTTGGTGAATTCACCTACAATGCTTTGGTAACACAATGCTAATGCTTTGAAGAGATGAAACAATATTTCACGTGTAAATTGTAGTCCAACTAATATTAAGTTGGAAACTCATATTGTAATACTTGACATTTAATATAATATAATTTATGTGGTTGAAATTATTTATAGTTGTACTTGATATTATTTAGTATTGTAATTAACATATTGTAATTGATGTTAGATGAACATGCACATTGTATGACATTTTTTTTAGTTTAGTAGCAAAATCATACTAATTAATTTATGTTAATTAATAATGAACAGATAAAATCAAACTAAAACTACTAAATTAGTATTTTATATTGATCAATGATGAACAAAAATAAAATGAATATACAACAACAAAATTAGTGTTTTTTAATGATTATTAATGAAAATAAATGAAATGAATATGAAACTACCATAAAAATATAAATGACTATTGTATATGATAAATTTGTGATTACAAATGATGACTAAATTTTTCATATGTATGTCTATTATAATTTACAGTATCTTATAACACGACCGAAATTTAGTCATATTTCTTTGGTCATTAATTGGTTTCAAATGATGACTAAATTTGCATATATATGACTATTAGTAGTTAATTTATAGTATCTTATAACACAACAAAAAGTTTGGTCATCTTTGGCTATTAATTGTATTTCTCGGGTGATCATGTAATACTATATTTTGTTGTGTATATGGTTACTAATTGTGGAAATTAATGACTAAATTAACAATGAAATTTATGATGAAATATACTACTATACGATAAAATTAAGGAAACTAATTAATGATTAAGCTAAATACAACTAAAAATTGGTCACATTATAAGATACTGTAAATTAGACACTATTGGTCGCCAACTGAAAAATGGTCATTTATATGCAAACTTTAGTCATTTTTTAGTAACTAATTAGTCATTTTGTACTAGTGTATAATAACATGATGGTATGTAGGGAGATAATGTTATTAGAGTGATGGAATTCCCAAGTAGGCATATTCAAGAATGGAAAAGTGTGCATTCAAGCTTGTAACTGAAGAGGATTGAGGTAAGGTTCCTCTAACAGAAGTGGGGAAAAGGGTTATAACATATGCCCCCAATGCAAGAGGTCAAAAAATAAATTAATGGATAAAAGTTATTAAAATCAGGTATTGAAATTCAAGGGAGGAGTTGGGATGAAGGGACTAGATTTAAGTAACTTTAAAAACTAAAGTGAAATTAGAAATAAATAATGCCTGAGGAAATCAAACCCATGCTCAACATAAAGAATAATTAAACATGGTCTCTAAACTATACAATGTGGATTTATAGCATGAAATACTAGGACATGGCAGAAACAAAATACATAATGAATCCATGCAATAAATATAGATATCATAGCCATCAAAAAATACAATGTGGATCTATGTCATAGTATACATCAATAAGACTATGGAGACATGGAAAAATGGTTCCCCATAGTAGTCCTCAAAGTACATGAGATGGTACAAATTTTGATGCACCTTGGGAGGGGTGCTATATAAGCAGGATATGTCCCCAAACCTAAGGTGTTCTTAGTTAACCCATATGATATGAATCTACAACATGCGAATAAATGAGTTGATGTAGTTACTAGTCACTGAGGGATATCATTAACAGATGTGAGGGGCACTAACAATGATAAAAATTGACTCTAAAGGTACCTAACACAATCCATTAAGTGTGAATTAATTTGTTGGCATAAAAACTTGTCGATTCAATGAATAATGATCCAAGATATTTTCTTTGGTGATGTTAGTAGAATTTCACAAAAGAGCATGTAAAAACCATATAACAAATTGATCTAGGGGATCAAAAATATGCTCAAAAGTCAAAGTTCTCAAAATCATTCGAAACTAGTGCCAAATTGTAGATCCCGTTGTTCCAATTCCAAGGACACTTGAATCGCCTCAATCCAACACCATATGTAAAATTTATTGTGTTCTGAAGTTTTTGACAAAAAACTAAAAAATCAACTTGTAGGGTTGACTGTGCTGCTAAATGGGTAGGCTGTATAGGTGACATGGTGTTGCCATCAGTTGGTGATTGTGCATGTATGGTGGATAGGTGGACCAATCATGTGTTGACATGTGGTAGGTCGTACATGTTGTGTTTATTTTTTTATTATTAGTGGTTGTGTTTTAGGCGGCCCAATTAGGAGGCGCCACATGGCCTAATGGGAGGGTGCTATGTGGCCCCCGGGTTCTGTGCCAAAATTTAAATGGGTTTACCAATAGGCCTCTACTAGAATCAAACCCATGACTTCATGATCAACAACCTTTTGTCGAATCGTTGAGCCATGCATGTGTTCTCGTTTATTATGGCTAGCATATTTATATTTAATATTGAGTGGGAGTAGAGTTAGTGAGGGGGTTGAGGCACATGGACCCAACCCCTGGTTACATGGCACCAAAAAAACAAGAAAATGAAGCATTAGGGCCGAGCAGCTAGCCCTGGCCTGAGTTCTATGTTGAACGTACATGACCATGGCGCAAAGAACGACGAGGCTTATGGAGGCTAGGGCTGGCTCGTGGCCTTAGCTTGCTACCACATGGAAACTAAAGTGACTAGGGCCAAAGTTCTGGTGGGAACGTGGCCTCTATCCCATGCCCATGGACATGTTGAACCCATACGACTGAAATAGAGGGCTAAAGAATCGACACTAAGCTCCTTATTGGAGCGTTTATTGGTCCAAAATTTTGCACCTATTGTGAAAGAAATTGCACCAAAAGCACACAAAAATGTCACTCAGAATACCTGTCAAAGGATGATTTCATTACCTGGTTAGCCAATTTTGTCATTTTGCAGGACAAATAATAGAGAATTGGAGAAAGAGGCCTAACCTGGTCATTTTTAAGCCTTTTTTAGCCCAAGAAGAGCCTACATAAGGGTTTTGCGTTGTCCTAGACACAATGGCGACATTAGTTTTGTGATTTGAGCATTTTATGTTGATTTAATTTAGATTTTGAGCATATAATAGAAAGGGCCAACGTTGGAAGCTAGACTCAGAGACGTAGCCCAAGAGGGCTGAACTCTATCATCAAATTGTTGTTTGTGTGATGCCCCATTTTGTCGATTTTTCTCTAGTTATATCTACAAAACTTAACTAAAATAAATAAGTTTATGTGATTTTGAAAATTGATCTATTTCCCACAAGACATAAACTAGCTTGTGAACATTTTCAAGAAACTGTCAAGTTTTTAATTTCATGTCACAAACATTTAAAGAAGAAGCAACATAAAAGGGGACCATAATGAAAATGCACCCAATGTTTGATAACAAAGTTTATCCAATTTGGACTATGTCTTTGTGTCCTGCTTTAATAGTAGAGAGGCCTATTCATTCATCTCAAGAAAATAAAGGGAAGCACATGGAAAAATACATCATTATACCTCAATCTTGGGATTGAACTAAAAATGGGTTTCTCAAATCCCCAGTTTGATTGCACTAGTGAAATCATGGCGAAATTGTAAGTAAAATGAGTATAAACTAAGATGGGTTTTGTCACTATAAATTTTGGACCCCTAGAGAATATTTAAGATTCCACAACATATTTTGTATTGGAGTATTCTGAGAATATTCTAGGCATATTCCTTGGGAATATACCCTTGATCCGTGCACCCATGCAAGGTTTTGTTAGTGTGAAATTTCTTGGAAGGTGTACCAAAAACTTCACTTCAGTCACTAGGTGACAAGTGACCATAACAACAATTTGCGGTTGTTTACAATTTAGATGAGTAATAAAAAGTGGAAAAACCAGTAACAAAAATAACATATACAATCCAGAACAACAAACATCAATATAGATATCCAATGCAATAACACAAACGAAAAGACTTTAAAATGAATAAATTATTTTATTGATGATACATGGTGAAGGAGATCTACAAAAGGGTCTACAAATCCCCCTCTATGGGATGGGTCCTTTTATGTCCCTGATGCTTTAGTAATTGATCTTCTCTCTCAATGTGTGAAAAACCTAAAACAATGTGGAGAACTCAAATGGGAGTTCAAAAGAAAAGAGATGATAATGGTGATGATGATAATGATCATGGTGAATAATGAATGAAAAACCTCATATTCATAACAAAGTATTGAGTTAATCTCAAAAATGGAGAATAATAAAATAATATTAACCAAATCAACATCTAACCGTAAGAAATACTTATTATATTTTTTGGAGAGGGAAAATATATTTAAAATTGTCAAATGTCTTTGTTTAGAAATAATTAACAAATAAAATGATTTATTAATTATTTCACTAGGATTAATAATGGTGTGAAATTGAAATAATTATTGAATAGTGATTTAACAATTATTCCAATTATAGAAATAAGGAATTACAAATAAATAGGGATTAATTTAATTATTCCTAGGGTATTTAGTCAAATGTGATAAGGAATAATGATTTAATAATTATTCGAAGAGAAAATTAAATAAATAATGATTTATCTAATTATTCCCATGGGGTTTTTTTAATTTTAATCAAAACATAATTAATAAAAATAGTTTACTAAATTATTTCTCATGGTGAAAGTGATTTTACTGCAGTAAAATTAATCCTACATGGTGTATTTTGATCTCCCTAGTTAGAAATGGCTAGGTGATTATTTTTTGGTGATAACAGATTTCCCCTAATGTATGAGTGTTAAGAGAAAATCCTATGACCGAAATATGTTGTAGGTTACACTTCCACGAGCCACCAAAGGGGAATCATAGAGAGAGAGAGAGAGAGAGAGAGAGAGAGAGAGAGAGAGAACTAAAGGAATGCGAGGAAGGACACAAATGGAGGGGGAAGATCTACTAAACTAATAGAAGTATCCTTTTCTGTCGGAGTACATGATCTCAAATGAGGCAGGGGAGGCGTATCCATACCCGCCAAGATAGCTACGTACAAAGAATAATGGTGTGTCCAAAAATGTGCGACTGAGATACAAATCACATGATACATAATATGCTGGCATCAATGGGCCAGAAAATAATACAATGGATCCCATATACATAATGTGCCTAGGAAGACATAGGTAAGGACTAAATATAATAACATTTGAGTACATGAGGCATAATTCCCCTCAAGCTGACATGGTGAGGGGGGATAAAAACCAAAGAAGCCTTGTTGAATAGGAAATGGCTCTAAAGATCTGAATGGATCATTTGAAGGAGACATGCATATTCTGGGTGCTGCAAGTGGAAGAAACCAACAGAACTTCATCTAAGGCTGGATCAACATCGACGGAACTTCATCTGAGGATGGATCAATATTGATGAAACTGCATCTGAGGTGGATCAACATCGAGAGACATCCAAACCTGTGGGAGGCTAACTGAAGGGTCACCCTCTCATGAGGTTTGGAACATATCACAAACACCCAAGAATCACTAGGACAATCATCTCGATCGTAGAACCATCAAGTGTATGATTCTCAATTGTGTAATAAGGAGATAGCATTGAGCATGTGAGAAACAACTATGTCAAAGGGAAATGATATTTCCCTTTGCTTGATCCGAGGCACTGAACAAATATGGAAGTTGGAACCAAGGTACATCGCCCTCTCGAGCACTCTTTTGGAATTAATATGCTGAGGTCGACAGAAGAGGGCCCACCAAAGTTAAGGTGATAAGGAATCCTTGACAAAGGCACAAGGAATGGTAACAAAGTGATTAATGGACTGACACCAGGGATGATAATGGAAGTAAAAAAATAAGTGGAAGATTGGTGACTTCCCTTGTTAGAGCATAATATGTATGGTTGACTTAGAAGCAACTGACTCAATTCCGAAGGGGATGGTCAATGACTCAAATGGGTGTTTGGCAAATATGGAGCAATATATTTGAAGGAAAATTATGAATAAAATGTTGTGGATGCAACACAAGGATATATGGAATACTGTAACTAGACTTAAGGGGACTCAGAATAGATGCCATAGATACAAGGGTGACTCATCTCGGATGCTCTGAATAAGGGTGAATTGATGATGCTACCACATGGGGAGGTCCGGAGGGGACCATGAAAACATGAGTAAATAATGGTTACTCATGACGAAAATTGACACATGAGTAAACTAGTGCAAAGGTAAATTGGTACTATACCATGGGTGGCTCAAGTGAAAAAATGCTACTTTAATAAGTGATAAAGTGAGACTTTGTGGAAAAAATGGCTTCTTGGTGAAGTGTAAAATTACCAAAAAAAAAAGTGAGGCCCATTATAGAACTTGGTGAGAGCTTTCAAATGGTGTTGACATTTCATCAAATAGAGCTACGGTTTGGTTGCAACGGGCAAGGAAAAAACTAGGGTTTTTCCTAAAAAAGGGATTTTTCCCCCAAAATCCAATTCATTTGCATCATGAGCTGTGGAGAATTTGGAGAGGATGAGAAGGCCCTAAATATTTTGGAGATCGTAGGTACAAAATGACCATCAGAATCAGGATATGCAAGTTGGAGGTAGATGGCCTAGCCTTACTTATAATTTTTGGTGGATTAGACTTTTAGATTATAGATTCAGTTCATTATGGGGACCCCTACTCATCCTCATGACTGAAACACACTTTTGGGGGCCTGTTCTGCATTATGGAACATAGAAACTGGGCCCACAAGTGCATCCAGTGCAGTTTTGAGGGCAAAAACTATGTTCTTGGCTGAGAGGATAGGTGGGACTCGTGGTCTAGGTAAGCTGATGATAAGTACTAGACATGCATACCTTTGACTTTGAACTAACAAAAAATAATATTATTTTACAGGTATGGCAGAGCTAAAAGTGTCATGGTGAGAAGGAGATTTAGAGCCCTTATGTGTTGAGATTCATGGGAACTAAGCAGTGAGAGGGGTGTTGGTGCAATATGGTGTGCTAAAGTTATTAGATAACCCTTTGATGAGGGATGGTGAGATGTTGAGGATTGTGAGTTATTGGGACCTAGATCAAGAGACCTTTGTATTATATGGGCACAGGATCAAGATCATGATTCAAGATTGTTATCAGGAATCGAGTGTCCATGCAAAGCTGCTAGTCCCCCTAAGATGGGTAGCTATCTTAGAAACAAACAGATTAAAGTTAACTTCACTTTCCTTTACGAGAAGTAGATAGGAGAAGAGCAAAGAATACCAACCTCGATTTTACGCTTGGTTCTCTGCTTGTTCCTTCTCCCCTTTGATAGATCTTTGCGCTCCTCCTTTGACCACTTCACTTCAAAGAGTACCTGTAAAGTCAACGTAGCATAATACCTTCAACATACAGAGATCTACAATCATAAACAATATATGACCAGATATATATTGACCACACACATGCATATATTAGCAAACATACAAAAGTGTGGAGGAAAACTTGAATAGATTTATTGATATAGAGATTGGAAGAGAAGATTACAACCCATTGATTTGACCCAACGTCATCCTCCCAGCATGAAAGCCCTTCACCTCATGAAAAGCTTAGATCACCCAACATTATGATATTCCACCAGGAAACCAACAGCACTTCCTTACAAGATACTAGATTCCAGCCTTTGGATCTTTGGGATGAGGGATCCATATATAGATGATTGCAGGGGGGTGAGTTATCTTATGGGATTTTTATTAGTGTCTTCTCTCTGATAGTCCTTGATTCCACTTGGAGATTGATGATCTCTTACTCATCCCTGGGCGAATTCAGAGAGGAAAGTGTCATAGGAGAAGTTTCTAGAAGATTCGATGATCATCCACATTGCAAACTATCTCTACCATTTGTCTACTCTCCCCATCGCACCCTACAAGGGCTTTTCAGTATGCATCACATTTTTTACACTAGGTAGGTGAGATGCAACACACCCTATGCACTGAGAAGTCTGTATGGTCCAGTTTTGACCAGTTTTGAGCAATTTTCTGTGGAGAACTTATGGGAGATGATGTAATCAGTTGACCTTGTTCATTTAGGGCATGAAACAACACTTTTAGGGACTCAAAAGCCCTTGGTTTATGGACATAAGTGATTGGGGTTGCAGTGCCCAAATATGTCTATAACAGTTGCCCCCTAAAGCGTGAGGTTGAAAATCTTTTGATGTTGGGTGAAATGCTTTATCATGAGGATTCAAGGTTCTTTCGAACTGGAAGGTGACCTATAATAAGATACAATACAATACATTATCTTCATAACATTTTAATGATCTAGCTGAGGCAGGCATTCCCATGCTTAGCTTTATAAATTGATTTTTATGTACATAAGACAGACAACCGTCTGTGTGGCAGAATGATGATTCTGGTAGAGCCATCATCCTTTGATTTGGATGATCATCTGTGCAACAATGATGTACATTTGATGTCTTTATTTTCCTGAATATATCGCAGCCCGGACGGATGAAACTAGATCCGGGGTCTTCAAATTCATCCAATCTTTGCCCAAAGTACAAGTCAATCCATGTGAAAAATTTTCTGGAGTCGAACATGGAAATACATCACCTGATTAATAGCCAATGATGTAAGTTGTTAACAGGCACAAGAGGAATCACTGATAATGATGATGACCCTCAAGGTACTATAGTACAATTCGTGTGGTGTGAAAAGGGACTTGGCGTTGAACACTATGCAAAATCTTTCAGTCGAAGGCCATTGATGTAAACTTGTCGCCAGAAGTGAGAAACTTGCCATTGAGGCATGCAAGCTTCAAAGTACTGAAAGGGTTGTTCCTAGGTCAACTTCTTGGATAATGAGTTTTCGTCGACAAGAAGTGACTTTTCTTAGGAGGGCCTTAATGAATCCCACATCTATGACAGGGAACGAAGCAAATGATTTTGTGGAGGCGAAAACGATATGATGATACAGGGTTTAGGGTGGTGGTCATGAAAGAATGAAGTGTGAAGGTATTGCAGTGGATGAGACACAAGATGGGTTGGTGAATTCTCTAATCGACTTCTCTTGAACATATCGACGACACTGAAATGGATTGGTAGCATTAACCCCAAAGATGGATGGTACGGTGGACCAATGGTAATATGATCGGTGAATGGAATAACCCAACCCGACTCAATCATGGTGATGGAGTGAAAGTGTCATGTTCAAGAGTGACTCACTACTAATAAAGTTTCTTCAAGTTTTCTTCCCAATTTTCCCCAATCACTACTGACCAGTACCTCTTTATTTTTTTCAAGCTTGAGGAGGATAACATATGCTTGTTCTATAATTTTCCCTTCAGGCAAACCCGTCACTATGTTTTAATGAGCCTAGTGATAGTGAAACTCGTTATCGTTTCTATGGACAAGTTTGTCTCTATTGGTTTTAATGAGTTTAACGACAAAGAAAACTCGGTCCTTTTTCAATTTTAGAGAGTCTGAAAAGGGATGGAAAGGAAACTCCAGTACTCCTTTTTCGTCATATAATCCCTTAAGTCTGAAAAAGTATAAAATAATACTTAAGGGATGAATTTTCGATAGTTTTAACGAGCCGAACATGACAAGCGCTCGATCTTTTTGTGTAATAATCCCTCAGGTCCAAAAAGATTAAAATCTAGAGGAGGGATAGCACTCCCAGTAGCTTTAACAAGTTGGAGAGGCCAACTGCTCGACAATATTTTCACATTTTATGAGTCAGATGAAAAGAGCTTAAAGGAGACTCGTCTTTGAGGAATGAGAGATATTTTCGGGCAGCTACTAATTCCATGTAAGGTTTGGAATTTTCCAATCACGGCAGTGTCACAAGGATGGCTAACAAAATCACTCTTCGCAGTTGTTCCTCAAAAGGGTAAACAATCAAATGGAGGCATATGATTGGCTAAACAGAGTGGAGGTGATGGCGAGAACATGACCAGGGCTTAAAAGCTGATGATAATGCATTCACAAAGGTTATTTACCAGAGGTTGGTTCATTTTTTAATGAGCTTAAACTCTAGGGGAACATTTGCTCATTTCTTAGGTTTAATTTTTAACGAGCTTGAACTTCACATAAAAACTGCTCATTCCAGTTGTATAATAAGGATGTCTCATCGATAGGTTCAATTTTTAAGGAGCTTGCACCATTCAAAACTTTGCTCCGCTCCCTCTTGCATGCAAGCTAGGAACAACCAACTACTGTCCTAGGGGTTAGTTAACTACTAAGGTTAGGTAGGAACATTTTTCCTTTCCTTTGTTGGTGCCATTTGGCCCCGGCGAAGTCGAATGGTCGATTTGATAACTCACCTAACTTAAGCAGTTGAAGTTAGCGGAACTATAGAGTTAGCATTACGCTAGCCACTTTTCACTTGTGCACAAAAAGGTTTGCATGCCCCTAGGTATAGCGAAGTAGAGTTTCCAGGTTATCCTTCAATTTGTAGACAAAACATTTGCTCTATCGGGAAAGGCCTACCTTCTAACGGAGGTATCTTATTCTAGTCCAACCCCATTTTCCTAAATGGATGGGCGTGTTAGACTAGTCATATTCCTAGGTGAAAACCTACCCTATACCTGAAGTTTTCCTACTGAAGCAGACCAGGGTGCATGCCCCTTGGGTTTCAGTCATGCCCATTGAATTACTCGCATTCTTCAGGCGGACGAACTAGAGATTGATGAGACATTACTTGCATGAAAATACTAGTTAGGGATGGTACTTGATTATTAGCTATGTGTGAGCCAGGGAATGAAAGTTGGTCTACGAGCTGGACCACTCTGCCTTCATGTGGAAAACACATTACTAGAAAGAGTGAGGAGACAATGGCTCCCATGCTATAAATATAGTCACGCCCAAGGAGCAGATTATAATCTAAAGGTCCTTGGACTACCATTATGTTCAGATACATGGTTTTTCCTCTCAAAGTTATAGGAAAACTCGGAAGGATCCCTACTGGTCGACTGGTTCCTTTATCGAAGCCTGTTAGATTTCGCATCTCAGGCATAAGTGTTGGCGAACCAAGTGCTTTCCAAGCAATTGAGGAAAGGATACTCACAGAAGCCCCTTCATATATGATGGTAAAGACCATGACCATTCTGTAAGCTTGTACAATGATTTGGAATGGTACATTGGACGGTAAATGGGGTCTGCCTAGTAGAGTCCAATCGAAGGAAACGACTAGGTTGCTCAGAGGTGGGATCGAATAAATGGCCGGATATGACCTTGACGAACTTCCTTCCTGCGGTACATGAACGGGTAGATTGCCCCCATGTTCATTGGAGTCTATGTTTATGAAAAGAATTTGAATAGTGTCATTCTCATTCTCTTCGGTGACCGTATCATCCGAAGATGGACCTTTTGAAGACAGGACCGGGTCGATTGCCGCCTCAACCTTTTGACTTTCGTCTGGTATGGATTCATATGGTTTATCTTCAATGATAGATGCTTCGACCGACCATAAAGTTGTGTCAGTCGAATTTTCAACTAGTGGTGGACTCGCCAAGAGTTTCTTGTACCCAGGAGGAAGTCGTAGCAGTGAACTAGGACGGTTATCCAAGACTCTTTTAGCTTCATCCAGGAAGGGACAACGGTGGACAGTATGATTACCTTCACACAGTTTGCAAGGAAATTTACATTTTCCTTTCTGTCCAGAGACTTCGTTTTTGCTAGTTGACAGTGTACTCTCAACATGATCTTCAAAGGTTGACGACATTGGATTGTGCAAATGAGGAGACTAGTCCCTTAAGATCTAAGAGATGCAAGGATAATCTCGATGATAGTGGTCCCCTTTGCAAATGACACATGGAGATTTTGGTTTGGATGGTGCAGTGTGTGGATTTTCGCTAGATGATGCACGGTTGCCCCTTTTTGCCTTTGGCTCCTTCTTTTTCTTCTCCTTCTCCTTCCCTTTCTTCTTCTTCTCAGTTACTTGGTCTTTAGCTTTATCAGCTTTACCAAGTGAAGAGGAAGGAGGGGAGGGAGAAACGAGTGAAACAGAAGGTTGGGGGGTGACTCTAGTATCATCTAGTTGCTGACTTGATTGCTCAACAACCATGGTGGTTTGAACAATAGAGGTCGAGAAGAGCCATATGGGCAAGCCGATTTCTAGTCCTGGGAGGGACAATGTGGCCATATGAGGTGCACCAACATCTCCCCAAGAGGAGAAAGGACTAGGATTTCCTCAAGGGGAAATCCTTGGTTAGTGGACTCCATTTTTCTCAACCTAAGACCAACGAGGGAATAGTGACGTTATTCCGATTAAAATAAATTTTAGACGCTTTGACACAACTTGCTTTTTCAATTTTTAAGAGTTGAGAAAAAGCTAAATATGAATCTAGTTGCCTTCGATTTTTAATGAGCCTAAAGTGACAAGTGCTCAGATGGACCTTTTCCTTTAAGGAGTCTGAAAAGGAATGAAAGAGACTTCTCTGGAAATCTAGATAGAGAGATTACCAAAACAATCACAAAACTGCAGAATACCTTTTATGTTATGGTAGTCAATCTTCCTGAATGCTATGTTTAGTGCATTGTGATCGATAGGGCGGCAGACACAGATTCCTAAGGATAAAGGATATAGCCTATTGTGGTCTCCCAATATATACTCGACGGTACATGGGAGCACAAATTTGTACTGGCACTTGTCATCTCAAGGAGGAGGAATCACCCAACCTATGATAAAAGTGATAGTTACCAGGCTTTACGATGCCGAAATACGTCTCTAGCCTAGACTTATAAATGTTGTGCGTTAGGTTCTAAAGTGTTTTTATGTTCATTGAATTTATTTTACAGTTGATCTTTCTTAAGAAGTTTTCCTTTCAGGTTCACTGCATGATGTAGATATATAATTCCTAAAATGCAATCTAATATGATAAACAATCGTTCAATCTTATTTTTGCAATGAAAATCCTAGCTACTAAGGAAAGAGAAGCAGAATTCTTTCAACAAAGAGCAGAGAGCACACACTAGATGCATTGTCCTAAATCAAAATCAACAAGCAGTCTAAATGCAAATGCACATGCATGTATTTGTTTTCACTTTCTTAATGTGTGAATGAAAAAAAGAATGCTAAGTACAAATCTGAATCATTTCAAGCGACAGTACTAACGATTTTCTTTTCAAAAGACGAAAGGAAGATAATGACGACACTTTGTGATCTTGAATTGAAAAACTTCTTTCGACACTTGAAAAAATACTAATTCAAATCAAATACAAGAGTAATAGTGTAATTGACCATCAAGAATAATAGAATTCTTTTCTTCGATTGAAAACGACACTTGTGACACTTCCAAATCAAAAGACGACAGTTTGATTACGCTATTTCTTTGTAATGGAGAACCGTAAATGAAAAACAATACATAAAAAACATTTATAGTTTTTTGTACTATGGAGGCTGAATCCTACAAAGGAAGGGAGTTTCCATAGAGGTATACTGATCACCGACAACAAAACTCCTGAATAACGCTGAAGAGAGTGAACAAAAAACCAAAATTTGGAAGCAAAAGAGGTCTTATCTGATCATCGCACTTGTAACATAGGGAAAGTGCGATGCATCTCACCTACTGCACATGGGAGGTGCGATGCATCCAGATTTCCAAGAGGAGAAGGTGCAATGGTCTAGGGATGAGACTTCAACTTGGTTCTGGGTCACAATTTATAGCTTAGTTCAGGGATTTATGCCAAACTAATGATAGTCAGTAAATGCAAATCACAGGGGCTGATCTAATGAGACTACTTGAGCCACCACCAGGGAAATTAGGATGTTTGCAAATAAATTGTTTAGTTTATAAGCAAAACCCAGAGATAGACTGAAGTAACATTGATCTACTTCGCACTTTCATAGAAAATGCAGTTCGAAGGCTAGCTGGCTTGACTTCAGGCTCCATTTGTAAGTTTATAAAGCAAAAAAATATAGACAAGCAAACAAGTTATTCGCTCCCCAGTGGAGTCGCCATTTTTTTATCAGGAAATCTAGTGTCCATGTAGAGTTTCTAGTCCCACTAAGATGGGTAGCTATCTTAGAAACAAACAGATTAAAATTACTTTCACTTTCCTTTACGAGAAGTAGATAGGAGAGGAGCAAAGAATACCAACCTCGATCTTTCACTTGGTTCTCTGCTTGTTCCTTCTCCCCTTTGACAGATCTTTGTCGCTCCTCCTTTGACCACTCCACTTCAAAGATTACCTATAAAGTCAAAGCAACATAATACCTTCAAATTACAAAGATCTATAATCGTAAACAATATAGGACCAGATATATATTGACCACACACATGCATATATTAGCAAACATACGAAAATGTGGAGGAAAACTTGAATAGATTTATTGATATAGAGATTAGAAGAGAGGATTACAACCCATTGATCTAACCCATCATCATCCCCCCAGCACGAAATCCCTTCTTCACCTCATGAAAAGCTTAGATCACCCAACACTATGATATTCCACCAGGAAACCAACAACACTTCCTTACAAGATACCAAATTCTAGCCTTTGGATCTCTGGGATGAGGGATCCATATATAGATGATTGCAGGGGGGTGAGTCAGCTTCTGGGATTTTGATTAGTGTCTTCTCTTTGATAGTCCTTGATTCCACTTGGAAATTTATGATATCTTACTCATCCCTGGGCAAATTCAGAGAGGCCTTGTCGTAGGAGAAGTTTCTGGAAGATTCCACGATCATCCACCTTGCAAACTCTCTCTGCCATTTGTCTATTCTCACCCATCGCACCATACAGAAGGGATTTTTAGTATGCATCATACTTTTTACACTGGGCAGGTGAGATGCATCGCACCCTTTGCACTGAGCACTCTGTATGGTTCAGTTTTGACCAGTTCCGAGCAGTTTTCTGTGGAGAACTTCTGGGAGATGATGTAATCAATTGACCTTGTTCCTTTAGGGCATGAAACAACACTTTTAGGGACTCAAAATCCCTTGGTTTATGGACATATTAGATTTGGGTTGCAATTCCCAAATATGTCTATAACAAAGACATATATTTTTTGACAAGATTGACCCCCTTGGGGGTGGTAGGGGAGATACATTTAATGTTGTATCGTGGGAGGCATATAGGTAAGTTTTTTGATTGCCACTGCGTACCAAGGAGTCGTGCAAATGGAAAGACCATCTAGATCAGTTACTTAGAGAAGCTTGAGACATGATCTATAATCGCAACAATGTTGCAGATCTTGGGTAGTCATTCCTTCCACCATATCACTAGGGGGCAGATGATGTTGGTGGATAGTGTGCTAGAAGGGGCCTATTATGGGTGGGCCTAGATGATGTTGTCATCCCTGAAACGATAGTTGACACTATGCAGATGGAGAACCAATGATAACTATTCATTTGGAACAATGCTATGGTCACTCTTCTTTGAGAATATCCCCACTATTTGACCTCATGTACAAATACATGATGGGGGCCCACAAGAGCCCAGGATGCATCAGTAGGGGAAATTACTACAACAAGGTGGAGGAAGGGGAGTCAGATGAGTGTTTCAACCTGAGTTTTTTTCTCATTGGGACTAGATGCCACTATACATAGATGACTATCCATATAGTGGCATGAACTATCAAGGGGATCCTAACTTACCACTTCTGTCGGGATGAGGATGGGGTCCAGATGGTAAGGAAAAGTTGTTATGTATTTTATGTTGTTATGAATATAATTCATATAAATAAAATAAATAAAAATAAATGTAAATAATAAATAGTCAAAGTAGTGATTATTTTAATAGTCATTAGTTTTAAAAAAAGGCATGTCTAAAAAGACATGCCCAGTCATGAAGGGGAACATACCCAGGTATATAAGTGGGACCTCATTGTAATATTCACCATCCTTATACATTTAGCATATTAATAAAATATTTTTATAAATACATTTGTGTATTTTATATTAAAAGTACAAACACTCTTAATTTTGTTACTTCAGTGGTATCAGAGCGATGCAAGCCTTTGGAAATTATCCATTGCACAATATGCCAATAATTTTATGTCGTGAATTCATTGAGAATTTAAAAGAATTTTGAGAATCGTTCCAACAATTCAAAAATTATATACATAATACTAATCATGTCTAAAGGAAGAATACATTAAGATGAAAGGAACTAACAATAAAGAATGTTCTAACATGGAAAAATATTTTCAACATGTTGGGTTAGGAAATCCTCAAGGTGAAAATAATGATAATCAAAGTGGGTATATGATAGATAGGGATGAAATCAGTAAGAGACTAGTTTCAAGTGCATTTGAGGTCAATATGAAGGAACTTGACTTATCTACCTCATCAAATAATGCAATTACTTCGACAAGGTACACTAGTTTTGCAAAGTGAAATGCTGCAGCCAAAACCTGAGAAAGAGTATTCAAATAGCCACACAATAGTATTTGTGGGATTGGGCCTTGGAGATCTTCAACCTATACCTTTTAAGAAGTGTACTAAGAAAAATCACAAGAAACAAACCAATAAAATAATAGGACCTAAATTTAAGGGTGAGAAAAACGAAGCAGCCTCAAATGATCAATATAACCAGTCCTCTATTGGAAGGGGAAAAATGTTCTACACACTTTTCCTTCTCAACGACTTTAAGATGATCATAGAGTAGAGGAAAATTCTTGTCTTTCTACTCGTAGAGAAACACATCCATTTTTATGAAAAAAAATCATTTCAGACAAGAGTTACCCATGCATCTAGGGGTCAAACAAAAAATAATCTGGAGGCTTCACGATTGTCAGATGCAGTGTTGGCACCTTTTCCACCTTTCCACATTACTCAAAATGTTAAAGATAGATATTCCACTTTTGGACTAGAAGGGTTAGGAGTTTAAAGAAAGTAATTTTTTGCAACAATATGACTCAAATGGTTTGAAAGCAACTTAGGAATTATTCCAAAAAGAAAGTTGTGCCCTCCTAGAAGGTGAAGAGTTTAAATGTTTTTACAACTCTAGCGACTTTCCATCCTTCACTGACGAAAAGTTTCCTTGTCAGAAGGCTCAATCTTTAGATGATATTCCTGAATATCTTGGTGTCTTAGATAAGAATGATAAGTTAATTGAGAAGTTATTTTCATACTTGGATATCCACACAAAAATTATAGGTTCTACTGTACTGGTTGATTCGCTAAAAGTGTTAGCCAACAAATTATCTCTAGAAGACCTTAAAAAACATATCAAAGGTTGGTGGGAGCACAAACGATTGTCGGAAGTTGTTGGAGTGCAGACAATATTCGGTTCCGAAACGTAGAAATTATATCAAAAGCCTCCATCTGTCTCGGCCACCCACTTTGCTTGAATGACATACAATCGCGAGAAAAGTGTAGAGGGAGCTTCACCTTCTTGGAAAAATGGCTCTACAAAAATACCATCAAAATATTATCAGTCATGGACACCTCAAATGAAATACCATCAGGAGAAATCTTGAGTCCTGACTCATTCAACATATATTTACCATCCCTATAAAGTTGGGACAATAGACTAGGTTTTCTAGATCATGATGAGACCTGCATGACTCCATCAAATTACCTTGGGGAGAGAAACGTGAGGTCTATCTTAGTTGGTGCAGCCTTGCATGAATCAGAGAAGGAGGTGGTCAGTGGAGCTTCATGACGCTCAAAGAGAGAGGTGGCTAGTGGAGAATCAACACACTCACAGAGCAAAGAATTAATACCATATGCGAGACACATTCCACAACGGTCATTGCTTTGGGGTAAATTTAAGTATGAGAGAAATGCAAGTGACTATGATGTTGGTACTCCAACTCCGCTTAGTGTGTCTTCTTATGGTTCAAGATTTTTCACTCTAGGAACTCCTGAAAATGCGAATATACTTTCACCTAAATTTCCTCCAAGTACACCATGAAAGAAACCAATTACCACTGAAGCAGAGGACGTTGAATGTAAACTACAACATAGCATTGGGTTATTGGTTACCCCACGAACCCTTTTTTTCTAATATAGGTTCTAGGTTATTACTCGATATTTTCTCACCTTGGAGAACGAGGGTTTATTAATATGGATTACCCTGATATTGATACTGACTGGGATCTTCGATTTGACAAAGACTATGTGATGCTCGGGGAGATCGGTAAAGGAACTTTCTCCACCATATACGAAGTTATGAACATAGTATAAGATTATGGAATTACTTCTTCAAAGCGTATTTTATTTGTACGTGCTCGATATAATAGTCAAGGAATGCCCAATACTTATGCTACTATTGATTTCTGTATATGCGGGCTATTGGGTTCGTTTTTCATGGACATGACAAGACACGATGATATATTAACAAGTATAAGTATAAGATGACACAAATTATAAAGTACTTTATAAAAAAATGATTATAATTTAACTTTATTAATTATAAAATTTCTATTTATGATAATTTTTATAAAGTTACTATAAAATAAAATATAGTAATAATAATTAAAAAAATAATAAATTTAAAAAATAAAAAAAAATCTAGAGGAAAATGGATTAAGCTCAACAGTAACCCTTATCGAAATGGGTGGGCAAGATGGAGAAACTTGTCAGAGATTAAGCTTTGAGCACAAAGCTTTTGTAGAAAGGGGCAATGTTTTGAATATAGTTTATATAAAATAAAATAAATATAAATAAATGTAAATAATAAATAGTCAAAGTAGGGATTATTTTAATAGTCATTAGTTTAATGAAAAGGAATGCCTAAAAAGACATGCCCAGTCATGATGGGGAACCTACCTAGGTATATAAGCAGGTCTTCATTGTAAGATTCATCATCCTTATACATTTAGCATATTAATAAAATATCATTTATAAATACATTTGTATATTTTATATTAAAAGCACAACCACTCTTAAGTTTTGTTGATTTAGATGTAATGATAGTTTAAGAAATATGTGTATATGGTACTGATTTCTAAACTTTTTGGTATGCAGATATAGTGCCGGTGAGGTCAACATGATACACGAGATGAGACACAATGCCTGGGGCTATGGATTAGGGTGGGGCCACATCACAATAGAGATAGGGGATTGATGCTCTACTAGAGGATCTCTGATGTGCCACTAATCGAGGTGATAGAGCTTGGGTGGCATGAACTATAAGATCGATATACAAATGAGTGTACGAGTCTCCCCTCACAATGTCAAGGAATCACATGGTTCATTTCTATGGTCGGTCAGGTAGTACGAGATTGACAGGCTGGTAGGATGGAGCCATTGGCTCGGTAGCCTCTAGATGATAGTGATTAGGCATAGGGAAATGTGGGTCCCCATTCTTTTTTTATGATAACATGCGTATGAGCATGTCGAATGTATTTAGGGTCATGGAATCCAAACACTATATTATGATACATATTTACGATTATGCATTTTTGGTCACGATTGTGGTTCACCATTTTTTTATGGATGTCTTATTGTATATGCATGTGATAAATGCCAATCTAGAATTTTATTTGCAATGGTATCTACATATTGATTTTGGGCTCTAGGAACATGATTGAATGGAATGGATTCAAATTCATGTGCCAAAAGATTAACTCATAGATATTTTATAAAAAAAACAAGATTATGCACATGATAAATTTCGTTCAATTGCATGACAAGTAGCAAGGAATTAAGACAAACATGAAGGTGAAGGATGCGAGGATCAAGGGCATTAACTAAAAATCATATAAAAACATCATATTCAGCTTGGTTATTGGTGGAAAATCCAATGCAAATGCCATTGGAGTGGACTAAAGAATGCAAGGGGGTGAAAATGGCCCAAGATTCCAAGGCTAGATTCCTGGTGAAGTGACTCACACCATCGACATAACCAATATAAGGTGTGGATGATGGATCCATCTTAAAGATGCAAGAAGATAATGTATAAGATGGTGGGGGATGCAAACTACCTAAATGCAAGAAAAAAGAAAGAGATACATGCATTTCAATGGGAAATACTATGGGTAAAATTTCTTGAGGTAGAGTGCATTTCAAGGATTGGGAAGGATTTCTCCTTGTGGACCCTCTAAAACGTATGCCCCTTTCCCCAAACACTTATGATGATGTAAGGTCCTAGACATAATGGCTCAAACTTTTTGTGCCCTAGGACATTGAGCTTGGTCATACACAAGAACAAGATCACCTTCATGGAAGGTACGAGGGTGGATTTTTCGGTCATACTAGGCTTTGGTGCACTTTTTGGATGCTTCAATGGTTTGGTGTACTCAAGCATGATAAGTCGTTGTTGTAAAGGTTGGGTGTTTGGGAGGAATTCGATGGCAAGGTGGAGGGATGGGATTTCACACTCGATTGATAAGTCTGCCTCATCTCTGAAAAAATGTGGAAAGGACTGAACCCAGTGGTGGTCTTGCAGAAGTTATATAGGCCCACAAAGCAAGGAAGAGCATTAAATTCTAGTTTGTCTTGTGTTTATTCAACGTCCATCGATGCATAGCCTTAAGGATTTTGTTGACAAATTCAACTTGGCCATTTCCTTGGGGATAATAAGAAAATGAATATTGGTGTTCAAAGCCCAATAGGGAGGATAAATCATGCCATATCTCATCTTCAAAGTGGCATCCATGGTCAAAGACTAATTTTTTCAGAACCCTAAATCGAGTGATAACATTGTTAAAGAAGAAGAGGGTTGCAGTAGCTACGATGTTATTGAAAGTTAGCATGGCTTCAACCCATTTGGTAAAATAGTCGACAACCATGATAATATACTTGTGGTTATTGGTAGATGGGGGTCTACACTCCATAAATATAATAACTCATTTACAGAAAGGACCGATTGCGATGACGAGATGGAGGGGAGAAGGTGGAGCTTGTGCCTTAGGGGCATATAATTGGAAATTGGGACATTGTTTGACTACCTCAATACAATCGCTAAAGAGAGAAGGCCAAAAGTAACTGAAATGCATGATTTTATGAGCATTGGCCATTCTGGAGAGGTGACCACCACAAGTGCCACCATGGAAGGCATTGAGCAGCTGCTTAGTTTCAGCATGGGTGAGACAATGATGAAGGACAATATCAACATTGTGACGACAAATATCATCACCGATGAAGAGGTAGTAAGGGGATTGATGTAAAATACATCATCGATCATCATGATTGAGGTGGGGGGAAATTTTTGGGTTCGCAAATAAGTAAGAATGTCACCATATCAAGGATCATCCCTGGTAATGGAAGAAAAGTATTCATCTAGAAGGTCATCATTTACCAACGGATCAGGCGTGCTAGTGGGAAATTTAGAAATGAGTTCAGTAAGGGCTAATCCTTTCTTAATCCTAGGTGTGACAAATTTGAGATCGAATTCTTGAAGGATAATGATCCAATGAGTGTACTTCCCATTAATCATTCTTTGACTCAATAGGAAATCCATGGGATTGGAATTGGTCACAACTTTGGTGGTACACGTAAGGATATAATGACAAATATTTTGAACAGAGAACACGATAGTCAGTGCCAACTTTTATTCATGTGAATAGGACACAGGGTGACCATTAAGGTTCTTACTGACATAATATATGACATGCTCATTTCTGACATAATCTTCTTGAATGAGGACCCAGATGACTAAATAGGTGGACACAGAGATGTACAAGATGAAATCCCTCTTAAAGTTAGGTGGAATAATCAAGGGAGAAGAATTTAGAGAACATTTTAGGGAATCAAAATACTATTGATATTAGTCATCCCACACAAATGGAATGTTAGATCAAAGGAGTCTAAGAAACCCATGAATCATGGTGGCATAGTCAGGAACAAGCCTACGAATAAGGTTAGCTTTTCCTTAGAGGCTTTGTAACTCACAAAGGGTATGAGGAGGATGAAGTTTGAGAATGTCTTGAACTTTGAGAAGGTCAAGAATGATACCATATTTGGACACAATGAAGACCAAAGTCTGAGATTTGGGGTCATAGTATGTCAACTGATTGATGGGTGATGATATTTCCATTATGGGGAAAGCACATCTTATGGTGAATCGCAAATGTGAAAACTGACATAGCATAGGTATAAATATGAACCAAAATCATGTTATAGTCTAATGGAGCATCAATGACTTCAATATCAATAGGGACAGTATTGCCGGCAATAATGATTGGAAAATTGTGATATAAGCCAAGGGGATTTGAAGGATGACCATCCTATGCATGGAGAGTGATGGTGGATGGGGATAGGTCTGGGGAACCAAGTCACTTCAAAAAAATAGAAACCATCACACACATGGAGGCACCTTTTTCTATGATACAGCACTGAACAATGGCATTTCTAAGGGAGACTAATATTTGAAATGCAATGTATGAAGGTAGGGGAGAATTTTCTGACTTGTCAACATGAAAGATAATCATATGATCATCTTGGGGATCAAAAACACCCAAAGAAGAGTGTAGATATTTCTAGTGGGATGGGAACCTCTGGAGAAATTCCAATGTTGACATGGTAGCAGGAGACTGTGCCAAGTCATCTACTATGTTATATGTACGGGTGGCTTTGGCAGAAGTAGCGTTTCAATGTAATGGTCTTTTGGGGATATTGGGAATAAAATTTATCTTAGGTGGAGGGATTTGTAAAGTACCATTGGATGATGACAGAGGCTCAGTGGAAACTTGTTGTTGGGATTCAATCGCTGACTTAGCAAGTGACTTGTGATATTGGCGTGATCAAGTCTAGAGGTTTACTTCTTCAGTATTAACCTCATCAGAATTCATCATAAGAATCTGATAATCATGGTGACCAAATGGTGGAGCTGCCTGACCTTGTGTAGGATGGGTAGCGATATATCCGGTTGAGATGAAGTAGGAGGGGGTTAAGGCGCAACTTCTTGATCTTCCCATACTTTACACATCTGAGGTAAAAGGGTACACCCATGAGTATAATGGCCACATACACTACAAAATGCACAAGGTTTGTTCATATGAATACCCTTATTTTTCTTGGGTTTCCTCCCATGTTGCTGGATTATAGGATTAGGCTGATCTCCCCAAGGTGCATTGGGTGGTGGACCATGACTAACTTGGTTACCTTGATATTATTGGTTCCATTTACCTTTCCCCTTTTTCTTTTTCTTGGGATTAGGGGGATTGTGTTAATTCCGCTGGGTAAACACTTAACCTTGTGGAGGAGTTTGATGATATGGAAGAGGGGGAATAGGTATGAGTGGTTGGGGTGCTAGTTCCAGAGGGGCTAGAGAATTAGGCGATGCATACTAATAAGAAGGAGATGGGGAACATTCGGATAAATAGGTGGTGCAAAACTGGCCCTGACATTTGCTGATGAAGAAGGGGATATGCATATGGCGTGTTGGGACTTGGATAAGAGTTTCCATGTGGAGGACTAGGGGAGTGATAAATGTAAGAGGAGTTGGTCCCTCCCTGAGGTTGACCATAACTCATCGAAGGTGGAGCATATGGTTGAGGGTGTGAAAGGGTTCAAACTATGACATTTGTGACATGAGATGCCCCTGGTACATTAGCAACACTAGGCCAAAGCAGAACGGGGATGATAGTATAAACATAACATGACTGGGTGTTGATAAGATCAAATTTTAAGGCTACTTGGATCACATCTTCCTTAGACTAGGGGAAGTGTGACACGACATATTTATAAATTGGGGCCAAAAGTGATCTAAGGAACAAATCCATATAGGCGTGACCTTTGAATTCAATAGATTTACAAATGCTACTCCTTCTACGCCATTTCTAAACATGGTCATATAGGTGAGTGGAAGAAGTTTGATGAAAATAAGTCAATAGTTTGGTACTAGTGTCATAATGGAGAGGTAACTAGAAATAAGAAATAAAATATTTGGCAAGAGTCACAAAAGTAGAATGAGTGTCTTTGGGTTGATTGAAATACCACTTAGTAGTAGCTCCAGTAAACATGTGTTGGAACATATGAGACGAATGGAGTCTTCAATGATATAATTGGATGAAAACCACATGTGGAATGAGAAAACATGATTAGTGAGATCTTCTCCAGGATTAAATTCAAACTTTGAGATGTCTAAAGGGAGTTTGGTAGGCATAGCTGGCCAAGTGGGATCATGGAGAAGAGGATCGTTGATGAGTTGCCTAAAATTAGGGAGACTCAAACCAACCATAAAAGGAAGCAATGGAGGAGGAGCGACCACATTAGTGGGCATTCCACTGGTGGGGTTACCTTGGTTGATACCTAGGTTACCACCCTGGTTTCTTGCACCCACATTGGTTCCTGACATTGTGGTGGTATGAGGTTGAGAAGATGCAAAATCAAACAAATAACTAAAAGAATCAATAGAATAAAAATCATAATGATGACTCGATGAAGGGCTATGAGGATGTACTCTAACTTGACGAGGAGGAGTAATATTTCCTAACAGGAACTGAGGGTGAATACCTTGAAGTATCCACGAAAAATTCCTAGGGTACACAATTATGTCAAGAAAATAATGACCCTAGGGACTAAAGGGTGATGATAGGAATAAAAGAGAAATAAGCAACAAGCAACACCTAGTGCAATGGTGCCAAGTGTAAACTAACTATATTGATGATGTTACTCTAATAGAAGAAAACATGTACTATCAAATAAAAAGACCTCTAGCTAATGGGTGGTCTAAATCCTCAGACAATCCTAAATCTACTGTTTCATACGTCTTTCTAAATAACTTCTTACTTGACGAAATCTCATCCTCGCAAGCAGAGCTATCCAGAGAAAGGTAGGGTGGAGAACCAACTACTTCCCACAATTAGTCCTATAGGGTGTTTTCCTAAGATTAGTCACTACTGTTACCTTCGTCCCATGGCGGTGGTCAAGTCTTGAGATTCTTAGTAGTCAGCCAACGCACAAGATTCCCTGCCATGGGTTGGGTATTCCAAAGGAGAATCACTTACATGATGACCTAGCCTAACCCCCTCTAAATTAGGTTTCTGACACACTCTGGCTTTGGACCGTGGGATGGTGAAGGATTTTAATCTCCCTAATATGTAAACTTATATATCTCAATTAAAGTGATCGATGGGTGTTATTGGAAGCCTATCCCACTGATCCTACACCTACACTACAAATATTGTTTGGCCCTGGTGCCCAAGTGGGCTTAATCTATGTGTGTTGAGTTATTAAGGTGTAGTATTTCAAGTCTTGGCTTGACAGTGTTAACCAAGATCACATTCACTTAGGGTGTGAGTGTGTGAAAATAATGTGTTAAGTGGATGAATTAATTTACCATGTTTTATGATGCCATGTGCTACTAAAAATAAAGTGTTGTGCCAGGCCAGGTAGTAACTCCACGAAATTCAATTCATTGATTTCATTTAGGTTGATGTTTATTATATACATGAGGGAGGCTATTCATTTCATCTCTCGGTGACTATTCATATTCTCCATTATTTATTTACATCAATTTTAGTTATTCACCCAATCTTGATGATTAGGTGTCAACATTCCCCCCATTAATCTGAAGGGTTTTTTGTGAGTCCAAGCATCATTCTGAATCTTTCAAGTTTTTCTCTTCTAAGCACTTTGGTGAAGATGTTTGCAATTTTCTCGTTCGTGGAACAATGGCAGAGATGGATTGTTTTGGCCTCAACATGATGTCGAATCAAATGATATTTAGTATTGATGTGCTTCGTTCGATCATGGAACTTTGGGTTCTTTGCCAACTTTATTGCAGAGGTATTGTCAAGCATGAGTGGAGTTGATTGTACTTGTTTCACCTGCAAATATTCAAGAATTTTCCTGAGCCACACAATTTCTTTTGTTGCTTTAGCTATTGCCATGCATTCTGCTTCTGTTATGGAATCTACTGGAATTAACTGTTTGCGTGATCTCCAGGAGACAACTCCTGATCCAAGACTCATAGCATATCCTAAAGTAGATACCCTATTTTCTTTGTCTCCATTGAAGTCTGAATCAGAGTATCCAATCAAGCCGAAGTCATCCACCTGTGTATAATTGATTCCATAGCCTTGAGTTCCATTCAAGTACCTTAGAACTATTTTTGCAGCAGACCAATGTCCCTCACAAGGCTTTTGCATAAACCTAGAGAAGATTCCAACAGCAAATGAAATGTCTGGTCTAGTAGTAGTTAGGTAGTTGAGACTTCCTACAAGCTATCTATACTTTGCTGCATCCTCAAATTCTTTTCCTTCAATAGATGTGAGCTTTAAGTTTTTTTTCCATTGGAGTAGTAAGAGGATTGCATTCTATCATGCCAAACCTATTCAACAGATCTCCAATGTATTTCTTTTGAGAAATAAATATGGACTTCGGATGTTGGGTTACTTCCATACCAAGATAGTAATGAACATAGCCCAAATCAGTCATTTGAAAACTTTTCCCCAATTCCTTCTTTATGGATGTAGTGTAGCTTTCATTGTTCCCTGTCATCAAAATATCATCTACATATACCACAAGATATACAACTATTTTGCCAACTTTCTTGGCAAATAAAGTTGCATCATCAAGATCATAATGTTTGAAATTGAGTTTCAGAAGATGCTCAGTTAGTTTTTCATACCAGGATCGCGGTGCTTGTTTGAGGCCATGCAAGGAATTCACCAATTTTCATACTTTATGTTCATGTCTTTTCACAGCAAATCCTTTAGGTTGGGACATAAAAACATTCTTGTTTAGATCTCCATTCAAGAAAGCAGTTTTTACATCCATTTGATGGACTTTCCAACCGTTCTAAGCTGCTAGGGCAAAGAGTGTCCGAATGGTAGCCCATTTTGCTATGGGGGAAAAGTCTCCTCATAATCGACCCCTTCCTTCTGTGCAAAACCTTTTGCCACAAGCCTAGTTTTGTGCTTGTCAAGTGAGCGATTAGCTTTATACTTGTTCTTGTGGACCCACTTGCAACCAATTGTTTTGGTTCCTAATGGAGGATCAACTAGCTTCCAGGTGCCATTCTTTATGAGAGCATCATACTCCTTTTGCATCACTTCTTTCCATTCATCATGAGAAGCAAATTATTTGAAGGAAGTTGGTTGAAAATCTGTAGACAAGTTCAATTCACAGTCATAAGAAACATCCATATCAACAGGTGAATTAGAGTCATCTACATCACCTCCATTTTGTTGGTTTGAATTTCTAGTACCTACCTTTCCAACCTCATCAGGATGAACACTTTCAAGTGTCTTTGTCAGCCACTTTGGGGGACCTTTCTCAGATGGTCTAGGCTGCTCCGTTGATTGAGTTGGGATTGAATCAAGATTGAGTCTCCCAATTCTATCAATCACATCACTTAAAGCATCATTTGTTGTTGGAGTTTCATGTGGGGGAGAGTGTTCCTCAGAAGAAAGTTCCACATGTTGATCTAGTATATGAATCCCCCCTTCAAGATGTGGAATCTAATTATCAAATTCTTTAAATGATTTTGCTTTTGCGAATCTATCCAAGCAACCAAGTTGTCGCTCAACAACATTGTCAGTTTTGGATGATTCAAGAAAAATTACATCTCTAGATACAACAAACTTTCTATTTACTTCATCATAGAGACGATATGTTTTGCAGGTGTTTGAATACCCCAGGAAGATACACGTACGACTTCTAGCATCAAGTTTGTTTCTATGTACCTTTGGTATCAAGGCATAACAGGTGAAACCAAAGACCTTGAGATGCTTTACCGAAGGAACATGTCAGTACCAAATTTCACATGGAGCCTTGTTTCCAATAGAATTAGATGGACATCTACTCTTTATATATGCAGCACATAGAATAGCATCAGCCCAAAACATTATCTTTACATTTTTGAAGAAAAGCATGGATCATACCATATTTAAGATTGCCCTATTCATTTTTTCAGCTACACCACTTTGTTGGGGATTATAAGGCACAGTTGTTTGATGTTTGATCCCATGTTGGTGAAGATAGTTTTCAAAATCATTTGATGTGTATTATTTTCCATTATCAGTGCAAATAGACCCAATATGAAATTTTGCATCATTTTCAATTCATTTATGAAAATTCTTGAATGTTTGAAAAGCATCAGATTTGTTCTTCAATAAATAAACCCAACACATCCTGGTGTAGTCATCAATAAAGGTGATCATATATTTATTTCCATTTGTAGAAGGAACATTCATTGGACCACATAAATCTGAATGAATGAGTTCAAGTTTTATATGTGTCTTGAATGTGAATCATGAAAACACTGTTTGCTATGCTTTCCTAGAATGCAAGCATCACATTGCTTAAGTTTCCTAGGAATTGTAGGCAAACTAGCAACACCATTTTTCTTCAACAAGTGGAGGTTGTCATAGTTCAAATGTCCAAATCTAGCATGCCATAATAAACTTGATGGAAGTGTAACTTCTTCATGATGAGAATTGTATGAGAAATGTTGTGCACGAGCAAAAGTTCCTTGCAGCTTGAGAAGTATTTCTTCTTCTATTCCCCTCATGACAAGTGAGTGGTCAGATGCTTTTATTACCTCAAGCTTGCCATCAAACATATGAAATGGAGTGACCTTGCTAGCGAATGTGGACCAAGGACAACAAGTTTCTCTTGAGCTGTGGGAGATATAGAACATGATGCAGAAGAAAGTCTAGAAGACTAGGCAGTTTAAGCCTGATTGTGCCAAGCCCTGATGGCTTGATTTTTGACTGATCTGCAAAGTATACTACTCCATCGACATTGTCAGTGAAATCTTCAAAAAAATCTTTTCTATGAGTCATGTGACAGGTTGCTCCTGAATCAAGCAGCCAATCATTTTTCCAGGAAGCAAGTGAAGTATTAAACAAATCTTCATTTACTCCGATGTTACATTGTGCCTCAACATAGTGAGCGGATTTAGGTGCTTTACCTTTGTCTATATCATCATTTTTACCTTTCTGTTGGTTTCTTCTCTGCTCAATTTTGTACCATGGTAGCTTGCATGTAGAGGCATCATGTGATCCATTTCTTTTGTAGTGAATACAATGTAAATCTGCCTTTTCTCCTTGAGAATGTCTGCCCCCCCTGCCTCTGAAATATCTTCCTCTTCCTCTTCGTCCACCTCTTCCTCTTATAGAATCTTGAGCATGATGCTTTTCTTTATGAGCAAGGCACATAGTCTCTTCAGAAGACTCAGGGGTTGTCTTCTTTCCAAAAGCTTTCTCTCTTTCAACAAACTTTTTCACAAGAGAGTTAAAGGTTATATCTTTGAGATTTCCATTTGCTTGCAATGACTCAAGATAATTGGAGTAAGTAGGATAAAGTGCCTTGAGAAAAGTGATAAGAAGAATATCCAATTTAACCTTAGTGGATTTGATATCATGCATTATAGACTTTACTTCAGATGCAAGAGCAAGAGAATCATTATTTTTGGCAGTTCAAGAGTGAAGAGTTTAATCATGAGTTGAACAAATTCAAGTGCAGAATGTGAGTCATAGAGTTCTATAAACTTTTGTAAGGCTTCAAAGGCAATTGAATATGATGAAATATGGCGACTCACCTCTTCATTTACAGATGCTGTGATTAATGCATAAGCTTTGCTATTCTTGTTTTCCCAAATGATGAGCTCTTTGTCAGAGGTAGGCTGTACTGGTTCATTGTCTCCGTCTCTGACACACACTCCTTTCCACAACTCATTGAAAATGAGGGTGTGTTTTATCATCTGGGACCATTCAGGACAGTTCTCTTTTCCAGTGAGAACTATTCCCACCATGGATATGATTGAATGCATTCTGTAAAAAAAATTACTTCTGCTGATAGAAAAATACTTCTGCCAATATACAGTAAAATTGTACTTCTGGTGGTAATTTAAAAAAAAAAAATTACATTTCAAAAGGGCATTCTCTCCATGTACTATCTTTGTCTTTAATGAAAATATAAAACATAGATCAGCTAGACATTCTCAAAAGATTTCAAATCTCTTCCTCATATACCAATATGGATGCCAATACCATGTAGTCAACGTACCAAAAATAGATAATTACACTTAAATTTATATAACCCGATTACCAAATATTTGAGGGGTAGATGATGCTAGTGCGTGGAAGCCATTAACTGTGATGTAGCTCATGAACCTAATATTACATCAAATCAAATGCACATGGGTTTCGCATATCTGACACCAGTCCTGTAATCTTCAACTTTTGCACAATATCAACATACACTAATAGCTTTCTAATATGTATTAAAACATATTGCAAAAAAATACAGGGAGAGTCGATAGTTTGAGAAAAAACGTTGTCTATAAAGTAGCTAGATGCATCAACATTGGGCTGAATTTTCGTGGAGCCACTCCTCTGCTTCCACTGGTGGACATTTAGCGTGGTGATGAGTGTGGCACTGACATTGATGTGCGGACCAAGGGTGGCACATGTGGCTGGAAGTTTAAGCACAAATTCATAACCCACAGTGCTATTTATCTATCCGGAACAATCTAAAAACTTAGACAGTTCCTGCACAACTCTTCTTTTAATCAATGGGCGAAAAGACAATCTTATCAGTGTGAAGAATTGCCACCCAAAAATTCAACGTAGCAGATCACAAACATTGGCGTTTACACCAGATTAAGGTTCTGGTTCGAAACATCATGTGTGGATATCCAAGCAGCAGTGAGGAGGGCTGTGCGATGACTAAGTTGCATCACTACCACAAGTCGACAAGCTTTGCGACAAGCAGCTAGAGCAGCATTTACTCTCGGACCAAAATGTCCTCTTTGAAAAGAAAACCATGTAGTGTGGAGACGAACTTTAAAGGAAATATAAGGATTAGTAAAACCCAACTGCACCCAAAAGCTCTAATCACCATACCGGGCAACTTAACAACTTGTTCATGAGTTAACATCCATTTTTACAGTAGAGTATTACCTGCAGCACTAGTTGTGGATGAGGTGAAAGAACTTATGATCACAAAAGATGGCAAACTAGAATAGTTTTTAGATCCCAATCTCATACAGGCGGCCGAGCTTGACTCTGAAGATACTAAAAATATTTCAAATACAGAAAAAGATTTTAGATATGAGTAGCCTCAACGCATAATAACGAGCAACGTTCATAATGGTTTTAGATATGGAGCAGCCAGACAATACAGAAAAAGGTTTTAGATATGGAGTAGCATCAACGCATACCAATGTCAGACCAGCGTACAACACACAACAGCGATAGTGGAGGGGACAGAGAGTAGTAGGCAGTGGATAGAGAGCAGTAGGCAGAGGACAGAGAGCAGTAGGTAGATGGGAGTTACAACTATTTTGGGAGCTGGCTCTGATATCATGTCAGACCAGGCAATAACTCAACCAAAAATTGATTCGTGTTTATTCCTTCAGGTAGGTCTTCATTATATACATGAGGGAGAGACTGTTCACTTCATCTCCTGATGACTGTTCATATTATTTATTTATCTATTTACATTATATTCACCCAATCACGAGGATTAGGTGTCAACATTTTTAAAGACTAATATTTAACACTTGTGATGCATGTTGCTTTAACCTGTGTTCTACATATGAACTATTTGACTTGTTGTAATACATAATATATTAATGGAAATGTGTTGTATATGTTGTTAATACTGTCTTGCCTATGTAGACTACCCTCCCGGACATCAGACATACATTTCACATAAAACTTGTTGTAACAACCGTTGCACTCGTGTGGACTAATTTGTTGAGTGTTATATGTGTTATCTTCACTTGTGTGTTGTGACTTCCACATCTGTGTGGACTGTCCCACCAGAAGTTGCACATATCCTATTGTGTTGTGTGTTCCTAATAGAGTTGGGACTTCTCCCAACCAACTTGGGACTCACTCCCACCCTCTCCCTCTACAGTGAAAGAGCCATTGACACAAGTGACACTTACACTCATGAGGCATGTGAACCACACTTCTCAGAAGACAAAGTAGGCCACTCTCCCATGATGACAAGTAAGAGTTGAGGCAGATATTGAAGATAATGGCAACCGGGCCATTGTACCAGATGGGACTCCTACACCAAATGACGTGAGGTCTAGTTGTGACTTAATACTAGGGAGATCCCCTGATGTTGGCGGGTCCAGCACCATCAAAAATGTCCAAACTTTAAATGAAATAATGCCTCCTCAAAATATTCTGTGGCTCGATCCATAGTGCATCCATGTCACTAGTGTATATGTGTGATGAGATCTGGTATTGCAACAAGAATGATGCAACTCCCAGGGCTACCAGCTTTAATTTATCAAAATGGGGTTCATACACACTTGAGAGGTGATAATGTTGTATGCATAGTAATATATGCTCTACTCAAGTTGCTATGAGGAAGTGAACCAAACTAAGGAGTTAAAATACCATTCTTTCAACTAAATATTTATTTTGCAAGAATGAAAGAGTGTTGCATAAAAGGAAGTTCTAATCTACTTGTAGGAATGTAAATGCTAATCTATTTGCAAAAAATGTATATGCTAATATACTTGTAGAAATGTAAATTATTATAAACTTGTAGAAATGTAAATGCTAATCTAGTTGCAAAAATGTAAATGCTTATCTACTTGTAGAAATGTAAATGTTGCATCAAAGGAAAGTCTACTATATTTGCAAAAAAATGACAATGCTTGAAATGGAAACCATAGCTTAGGAAACATAAAAAGGAGAAGGCAAACCTACTCTAACTTGCATAAAGTATAGAGAATGAAATAAAATCCCAATCATTACATTAAAAAGTGATCATAACCTAGTAACAAAGTTCATTAAGTGCTTCATAAAGTAATCATGTAAATCATCGATGTACCATTCAATTTATGAACTTGTTTACTGTCCCTAATTGCAGGAATGAATTGAAACGATGAACACACAAGTCATATGCAGTCTCTAGTCATCCTCAAACTTCATTTAAAACTCTAGGAGCAATTATTAAGGGTTAGGAGGAAAAAATCAAGATTTAAGAACAATTATGGTCAAGTTTGGAGAGATTCTACACAGCGTTACATGATGATACAAGATTGCCCTATTTTACTACATGATCAAATTCGATAGAAATATGAGGGCTAAAAAGGTGATTTGAAGGTGATAAATGGTAGTGGAATTTAGAATAAGGTTGGATGATGTCCTTTCCAAACTTAGTACCCCTCATGAGACTATATTGCACAAGGATAAATGCTCATAGTGGCCTTTAACAAACCAAAAATGAACTCTTTGTGAACAATGTTTTTGAAGAAGTTGTTGAGGAAGGAAGGAGTTGTTGGCAGGATGAAAAGTGGGAATGACATTGCTATACCCTGAAATCCAACAATAGGACCTGCATACCACAAAAAATACTCAATATTGCAAAGCATCTAAAACATGCTAAAAATGTCAATTGCAAAAAATTAAACTAAAAGGAAAGGATGAGTTGAAATTTATTCAAGATATTCCTACTTTATGAAAAATAGAACCTATATTTTTATGATTCCCAATACAAGGCTCATGACCTTACTCTCCAAGGAGGATGATTAGTAACTCCGCAAAGGAAACTTTTCATATTAACCAAACTTGCAAAGAAGGAAATATTGCTAATATAAGTTTAGAAAATATAGATGCATAATAAAATATACAAATGAGAGAGAATAGATTGCTTGGGTTGGGATCTAACCCAAGGGGACTCATCCCTTTAGAACACACTAATATTTAGGTCAATAGAAGGTTTCTCATGGATCTCAAAAATTTCTCAAGTACATAGAAATGAAAATGACAAATACAAACTTCTAGCTCTAGTAGTCACTATTCTTCTCCAAAATTTTGAATCCTATTGAGCCATTGGGCTTCCTTATCTATACAAAAATGTTTGAAGTGCAACCTCCTTAGAAGGAGGGTTTCTTCCCTCCAAAATCCCTAAAAAGGTGGATCTATACCCCTGAGATCCTCGCAATCTTTGAGTTTATCAGGTGTTCAATAAATCTTTGAACTATAGGTGAGTAAATACAAGGATAAAGTCGAGTTGTATGTGAGTAAATGCTGGGAAAAATCCTTCTACATCTCCTCCACCTTCCTCCAACATACTTTTGCATAGTAAATGAACCCTTTTTCTGCACATTAATCATGTTAGGCCACAAGATATCATAAACATCCTTTAATATTAGTAATGTACACATTATAGTCAAAAAGGTGTTATAAAATGCGAGGAGAGAGGTAAATGTATGCTAAAGGATGTTCAAATGGGCATTGTTATACACCTATTAGTGAGGTCCATCATCACCCACCTATTGATGGTGTTTCTCACCCTCTGAGAAACTCAACCACGTAATTCCATCTCAAGCATAGCCTTGGTGGAAACCCTAACATCCCAATGTATCTATGATGGAGTTCCCTCTTAAGGTTGGAACCCTACATTTTTATCTATCTCTTCCCACTCTTTTGCTCTTCTATTTACTTTTTTATTTCTTGTATCCATAGAAAAAACGGAGGTTTGAACTTAAGCCCAATCAAGTTGGCATTTGTTCTTTGAACTATGCTCTTGTACAAAGGTTTCTTCTCCAAGGAATTCCTCAATCTCTCCAGAGAGTGGTACTCTCTGATTTGTAAGCTATATGGTGATGAAGTCCATCTACTATGACAAGCTTGCAAGCCCTTAGTCCCTAATAGCATGAAAATGTATTCAAAGTGCAAGATGACTTGGTCCTATTTTTCTATGTAGAGTGGCGCCAATTTGGGGTCCTCTGGTTGTTGATGACAAGGTAAGGGGCCCACAATTCTGCGATGATACATAAGGGTTCATTAGTTTCTCTGGATATGACCTTTTTTTCCTCTTTAGCCCTTAAATCCAGCCAAAAGGACAATTCCATCAGTTGTACATCTCCCATCCTAGAATTGGGATCCTAGAAGTTCATGTAAGTTAATATGAGGTTGTACATGTAGAATTATGCCACCCTAGCTTTGTCCTCCACAGTAGATCTATGACAAAATTCAATGAATTGTTTGTAGTCTTGGAAAGGTATTGAACCATATTGTGATAAAGTCTTGATTTGAAACTAAATCCATTGTTCCTTGAGGAATGTGGAATATGTTTTTTAGGGATGTCTACATTGGGTGACCTCCATAACAAAGATTTCCATGGTGGAAAATTTCCCTTCTTTATCCTGCAACTACTCTTTCAATATCTTGTTCTCCATTTGTAGTTGTTCTCTCATGATTGCCTCTCCCAGCCTCAAATCATCCATCTCTTTAGCCATATTTCTAATTTTGCCTTCCATTAGGCCCACACCCTCAACTCCATCATACTTTGTAATCTGCATCCACTAGTGGGTTTGACCTCTTTATTTTCTATCTCAAGGAGGATTGGGATTGAAAACTTTGTAGGTATTATTTTCCCTTGCTAATAAAATTCGTAATAATACCCAAGATTTGGTTGGGGATTAGACTCTTGCAACTCCTATGGTCCTTCTCCTCCTAGAAGTTGTTCAACACTTTCTTGTATCACTGCCTTTCTTTCCTGTAACATCTCTTTGTCTTCTTGTAGCATTCCCTTGTTGTCCTATAGCATGATAGGTTCCTCTTGCAATTGTCTCATATTGGCTCTCCTAGTGTTTGGCTTCCTTTGTAAGGTTTGGGTTTGTTTTCCTTTAGATTTGAGGGAGGTCCCTCTTCAATTTTCTTCATATCCTTCTCTAATTCTCCCTCTTGGTGACTAGCATACCCCTCAATGGTGACGGGGGTAGTTAAGGAAGGTTGAGGCTTCCATTTATTGAGTCTACTACTTATCCTCCTTTTGATATACAAAGGACCTTACTTTGGTTGCCTCCCTTTGACATTGAATGGTGTACTTAGGGATGCCAAGGTGGCAACCACTTCTTGTTTAGTGTTCCCCTTTGAAAGGCTTGCTTGTTATTCTTGCCTCCTCCTTTTCTAAGGCCTAGAAGGTTCCCCAAAGGATTTTATTTCTGTCTCTAGTTTTTCCTCTTCCTTCCCTTCTTCAATCTCTTTTGCTTTTTCTTCCTCCTTTTCCTCTTTAGCCTCTTCTTCTGCAAAACTATGTTTTTTGGTCTCTTCATGCTCCAGTAAAGCTTGGGCTTGAGTCTCAATGAAAGCTTCCATGTCCAAGTCTACAAAATGTGTCCATACATAGGGTTTTTGATATAGTTCATAGAATCCATGACAATGAGCCTTATGAGTCCATGATGAAAAATGTACTAATGTTTCCGTCCTCTCACCCTTTGACTCATTTCCACTATGAAATGAAGAAGGAAGTGGGGAACACTTAGTCTGCATGGGAGAGGAAATTATGTCTATAATGTTAGCTCATAAAGTGCCTAAAATGATAGAAATAAACAACACTGAGCCTCCCCTATTAGGATATGAATATAAAGATGTGATAGGCTACTTCATTCCATGGGTAGGGTAAACTCTTCCTTCTAACCCCATTTTTATCTTCAATCAATTTCTCTTCAGAGAGGAAGAATTTATTTTTGGTTGTGATAGCCTTTGTTCTATCCTCATTTCCCCACCTAACTTATAGGGCCAATGTGATTACCATGCTAATTATTTATTCATTTAAATGGATGACAAGCCCCCTCATAATGGTGGTAGCACTATCTTCCCCTTGAGGCTAAAAGGGCCACTGCAAATTTATGAGTAATTTAATCTTCAATCCCCTTGAATTTCTTAAATAGCTCCATCCACTGGTGGTTTGTGAAGATGTCCTTGAAAGGAGGGTGTTGGTAGATCCTTGTTGATTCAATGGGATCTCCTTTATTAAAACCACCCTACATGATCCCTACTATGTATTTTTCAATTTTTTATAAGGAAATTTACTATCAATTATCAGTTTATGAGAAACCTAGGGTTTCAATAATGGTTCTCCTTTTATTATTAGAGAAAGAAAAGTTTCATGCCTAATCTCAAAACACATTCATCCTCCCACTATCATGCTTATATTATAAGAAAATTCAAACTTTGAATTTCTTTCCACTTTTAGGAGTTTTCTAGAGGATGGCAAAAATATGAACAATTACATAGGCTTTTTGTGAATGGGAGGTGAGGAAAATTTTTTATTTACCCTTCCCTTGGAGGCTCTTCATGGCTCTTAGGTTTTGTAGGAAAAATTGCACAAGGTCGAGCTCTTTTCCATCTCTTGGGATAATCCTTTAGTATCTAGTTGGGATCCTGTAGCACCTACTCTGTATCCTATAACACTCAGCCCAAATCCTGTAGCAGTTATTCTTCAGCCTTGTAGCTTCTCTATGGAAACATATGAGACCCTTGGTGTAGCTATCTCACCTCCTAATGATGGAATTGCATATCCTTACCATTTTTGGAATGAGACTTTGGTACAAATGAGGTTTGGGTTCGATTTTATTCCCTTTGTAGTTTGGTGGTGGGTTCAACACACTGTATTTGCTAGTCCCCACCTACTACCATCACAACTCCTCCATATACATGTTGGCCCACTCCTCGTAATTATCACCTTTTACTTTTGTCACTTTCTGCACATGTGTTGAGAGAGAAATATAACCCCACTTAACTATTTGAGGGTGGTTGAGACTTCTAGCCACCTTCAATGTACAAAAACTTGTTCCTCCTGCATTCGAAACATTTTTAGACTACTATTCACTTAAAGGAAGAAGTTAGGAGTCTTTCATATGTATGCCTACCCTGTAGTCCTAGCTTGTGTTTTGATCACTCGGTGTTTACATGCTATTTCTGAATAGAAGTAATGGTTGATTTGCTTGTCTCCTGAGGTTTCATCTTCTCATTTTAGTTGCTTCGTGCATTTTTTTTTGTTTCTTCTCTTTCTTTTTGAAATATCACTAACATATTGAAGCTTGAAAATACATGTCCTTTAGGATGTGGATCGTATGTTGCTGTTTGTAGGTGAACAATGACCTTGTAGCAACTTGTAGAGGATCCTATAATTGCTTAAGATTAAAGTAATGACCCTCCAATGCCTTCATGATGGTTATTATTTGAAATTGGTGCTCCAACTGTGGTTCTGTAGGGTTTGTGTAGATTGTTATAGGAATGTGTGTCTTCTTGTAGAAATCACACAAACCCTCCTAGGATCACAATTTCCTTCAGGTGATGCTTTTAAAAACACTGATAGTTCATGAGCCTTCAATGATAGGGGTCAAAGGATTTTTCTGGGTTGTAAGGGACGAAAGAAGGGGTGAAAAGGAGTATTTTTTATGGAGAAAAGTAGAAATTATGGTGGAGGGGAGGCCAAGTGGCGTGGAAAATGGATGATGAGGGTTAGATGGACCCATCGTCTTGTTCCTAAGTGAAAAACACAAGACCAGAGCCTTCTTTTTGTACCAATCACAATCCTGTAGAAAATTTGGGACAATCTTATAACAATATAAGACAATCCTGTAGCACTTTAGGACCAAGGTAGAATCAAGTGAGGAAGGTGATATGGTGAATGAGAAACTTGGGGAAATAAATGAATTGATGGAGGACATGCATAAAGTTATCTTGGAGGATGTGAAAGTGGGTTTTTGAAGTTGTATTATTGTCTACTATCCTCCTTTGACTATGGCTGGAACCTTGCAAAAAGGAAATGTTAGCAAGATGATGCAAGGACTCCCTTTCTCTTGTTTGTTTTTTTCTTTCTTTCTTGTATTTTTATTTTTTATTTTTTGAGGTCTGTAGTCTTCCTTAGAGGAGGTTTTCAGTCTATAGGACAGCCCCAGGTGCCTAGAAGGATGTTTTCACTTGGGGATCTTTTATTTTTATTTTTTCATTTTTTTCATACTCTTGGACTGCTTGATATTTTTGTCATATTAAGCCTTGACATGTATTTTATGAGCTTCATTGGCTAAAAAAACATCACGTCAGGTTTCATCCAAATGAGTTAGATGTAAAAGATGTTCCTCCTCTATGGAAGTGGCAGGAATAAGTTTGACAACTAGTTTTAACGATAGAATTTCACATTCGATGGGGAGGATTGCTTCTAGACCATAGACCAACTAGAAGGGTGTGAATCTGGTAGCAATCCTAACTAAGGTTTGGCATGCCCACAAGGAAACGTAAAGAAGAAAGTGTCAGTCTGATTTGTGGACCCCTACTATACGTTGAAGCATAGTGTTAAGAACTTTGTTAATAGCCTCAACCTGTCCCTTAGCCCGAGGATAGTAGGGAGTGGAATTTTCATGTGAAATTCCCAGCTTTGCAGTTAATTCAATCATCATATGATTCAATAATTATTTCTATGATCTGTAACCATTTCTTGTGGAATATCAAACCTTGGAATAACGTGATTGAAGAAAAAACATGCAGTTAGTTCACTAGTGTTGTTATATGTAGGCATCACCTCGGCCTACTTAGTAAAGAGTCTACAACGATAATGATATAACCATGCCCCTTGACTGAGTGAGGGTTAAATATCATAAAGTTGATACCCCATTTCACAAAGGGACCAACAACGACAATGGGATGCAATGAAGCAGGGGGAGCACGGATCTTACCATCATAGATTTGGCACACATGACACTTTTGGATGACAAGAATACAGTTGCGAAATTTAGTAAGCCAAAACTAACCAGCGCATAATATATTCTAAGTGGTAGCACAACCAGATAGATGTTCGCCGCATGATTTTAAGTGGCATTCGTTAAGGACTTTCTCGGCCTCCTCAAGGGTGAGGCACCTTTGTAAAATCATATTAATACCATGATGGTAAAGGGTGTCGTCAATAATAACATAATTTCAGGAATGGTATTGAATATGTCACTGCTCAGAGTGAGAGATATTGGGCTGGAAACACTGGGTCTGGAGATAGATCAGAAAATCTCCATACCATGGGTCAAATGGCAAAACTAGAAACAATGACTTGTCAGGGTGTTGGGACAGGGTCCCCTGGGGTCAATTTTGTAAAAAGTTTTGTTATTAGTGTAAAGTATTCGCATTTTGAGGAGCAGAGCGTGTAGGTTGAGAGGAGTCAAATGGGGCTTTAGCAAGGTAAAATCCCCTTAGTTTGTTAGGAGTTAAGTTGTTTTGTGACCCGCCCATGGTTCATGGACCATGGTATTGTTATAGAGATGATATAAAAAGGAGTCATAGAGAGTTATGAAAAACAATCAATCTATCTATGTGTGAATGATCTAAGTAAGAGATAGAAGTATGTTTTCTATACTTAGGTGAAGGGGAAGGTTCCTATAGCTGTGTGTGCGAAGACCTTGGTAAGTTCACAATTGAGTGCGTGGGCCCCTGCAGCTGTGCGCGCAAGATTGAATGAGTCTGTAATAGAATATCTAAGCATAATAAAGGTTGCTTTAGAACATTATCTGTGTATTTGTGTGTTATTATTTGCTTCAGAACTTACTGTATGTTTGCTTTATTTAATGCATTCATCATGAAAAGTAATTAAAGGCATGAAATTCATTACATGATGTTATGAATGTTTTGAAAAATTAGCGAAGAGTTTGGATCTGTTGTTTGTTAGTTACTGTAATTTTCGGGTTTCAAGGGCTAGGGTCTATTAAGGTTGGAATAAAGCCCTAAGAGTAATAGAAACACATCACATAGTCCTTTGGATGCTGAAACCTCGTTCTAGCATCCCCTAATATTGCCTCGGGTGAGACTGTAGCATGTGCTACATGGGTTGTTGCCGAAAGGGCCGGTAGTGTAGGGTTTTGTTGGTTAGCGCAACTAACTCTGAACCTAGGTCCAAGCCCCCTCAAGCCAACAAATGGTTATGTTGCCTGGGCCAGGATCTATTTGAGGAATGTGTTATGTGGCATAAGTGGATACCAACTAAGAAATAGATTGAGAAGTGGATAGATCAAAAGCTGCACGAGTTTGCAGCCTGGGAAAACAGAAATTTGCGCTTGTCGAAGGAAGAGTGGTTAAATAGATACCTGTATACAGAAGAACATGAAATTTTCCTTTACTCTTTTCCATGCGAGTTATAAGAATGGTTGGATTGACAGATAGTCAAGGTACGTGGAAGTTGGATAACCCTATTGTGTAGACTCCATAGTTAGTGAGGCACCTGGAAGGTTCAGAAAACAAGATCGTGATGGATGTCGATTATTGGATCGATAATATTTTGGGTGGATTCATTATTGAGTTCGCGATTGACATGCTTGTCAGTTATAGTGAAGCTGAATGCCATTTTTTCAAAGGACCAAGAGGTAAGTATATGAAGTCCCTAAAAATTGGATTAAAATGTTATTGTGTGAGAAACATGTTATGCCATTAAATTAATTTTTAGTTGAGTCTTTACGGGATCTACATGAAGTGGAAAGCCATTCAGAAAAGATCTAGATTCAGGTGTTGAGTATAGTCCTTTGTTCGGGGCATCTAACAGAGGCAAAGAAAGTAATAGTTTGAATACATCTCAAGGTGCGTCACAAATGGTAACTTTGGGTATTGTGGGAATACCACATCCATCCACTCCACCTCCGCCATCACCTCCACCTCACACACCTACACCTCCACCTCCACCTCCAACTCCACTATTCAATATGGAGAATGCTATGAAGATGCCCATTTTCAAGGGTCTGGGGATAAAATACCTTGAACAATTTTGGTTTGTAGAATACGCTGTGTGGAAGTCATAACAGATAATCGATGATGACCTTAAGAAAGTGCAACTGGTCACAAAATTGCAAGATAGGGCAGTGAGTATAGTACGACTCATCCAGATGCGAAGTTGAAAGATACTTATCTAGAAATTGAGAGCACCAAATAAGACTACAATAATTCTCTACCTAGCTCTTAAAAGAAAGGCCCTAACATGGGAATAACTACAAATGAGAAATATGCATGAATGTAGGGTATCTTTGTTATGTAAAAAGGAAGATGAAAACATTTCTCACTTAATGATAAATTGTACATATAATCACCAAATCTAAAAAGATGTTGAACATATCATAGGTAGTGTTAATGTGTGAAATTTTTGCTCTATGGAGTGCTTGAAGAATCAGTGAAATAACAAGAGTTAAATTAATTCAAGGAACTTCAATTTTTGTTTCTATTAGGATTTTTTCTTCAAAAGAATTCCAAAACATTTGAGGACAAGTTCATCCCTTATTTTCAAATGTCTTCTCAATTTAAGTCTTTTTTGATGCATTGAAAATCATTATCAATAATGGAATGCCCCGCCAATTGAGGGATTTGACTAATTGATCAATCACAAGCATGGGGTTTTTATGATGGAGCCAAGCAAGGTCGTAGGAAATTTAGTGCTTTTGGTGATCACCTCCATATTTCAAATGTGCACAAAGTCAGTTTCAAAAGGAGGCTAGGGGTTGGATATAATAATTACACGAATTTTATGGCCTCAAAAATCCTCTTGAACTATGTCTTGTACAGATTTATAGTGGTTCCTCACTAGTGATAAATTGGATGCCAGGGAAATTGCAGGGTTGCAATATTTATCTTGGGGCTTTAGCTAGCCAGATAAAAATGGTAGAATCCTCCTCTGACAACATTTATTTTATGCATACTTACAAGGAATTGAATGTGGAATAAAATATTCTATCAAATAAAGAACAATATTTGGCAGAAGGCATTATGACTAGACGAATGTAGGAATGAAACTTCTATCTCTACAGTGACCAACTTCTGAAGAGTTTTATTGGACTGTAAGCAATATTGAAACATGCAATCTAGAGCTCTTTTGCTGGGTGATATAGATACTATATACTTATCTATGAGATTTTTTGAGTGCACCTTTTGGTTTTTCAAAATTATGTGTATTGTACCTAAAAATCTTGCAAGTGGTGATTTATTTTCTTGGTCTAACAGAGGTATAACAAAAAGAGCTACTAGTGAAGTTCCATTATAAATTTTATATCGGAAGACTTGCAATTTTAAATGAAGTAGCTGTTGTTTTGAAAGATACCAATTTTGTCAAATGTGATGCACATGAGATCAAACCGTCTGTTCAAAGGTTTACAATAGATGGATGCATCATATTTTTCACAAAGCAAGATTATGAATAGATTCAAAGCCAGCGATGCTGTTAGTGTGAAAAAAAGGTACATATGCTTGTAAAATACTTTCCTTAAGATATAAAAAACTCCAATTATTTTGAAGCATATTGTGCTTCATTATGAGATCAAATTTCACATGAGATCTCTTACTGATTCTATAGCATTTTGAAATAATATATCACTTATGTGTGGTAGTTTCTACAATTATCTTTTCCAAATTGAATTTTGTTCTTGCTGAGAAAGGAATGCACAACAATGTTGAAAGAAAAAGTTGCCAATATCATTTAGCAAAGTTGAGGGGTTAGCTTTTAGCCTGGATATGTATGCCTATACTTGCAAGGAAAAGTGTAATTCTCCCAATTTTTTTTTGAGTAGCATTGGATTTGAGGACAGTCTATTAGAGCTTTTTTCAGTGAACAAAAAGAGTTGCTGGACAGAATGTTTTGATCTATCTTTATTTTATCTCTTATTTTTTGGTATTGTGCACTAAGAACCAAAGAAATGTGATTTCTATTCTCACATTTGCATTTGTTTCCTCGGGAAAAAGATATGAATTGTGATCATGAACTATGTTTAGGACTATTATCAAATTGTGGCAAGAAGCAAGAATTGTATCATAAAGAAACAATAAGAAATCTTTCTACTACCAAAAATATGGTGACCAAGTTATGTGTCCATCATTTTAATCAAATTGTGACAAGAAGCATTGTAACAAAAATCGACAATGAGAAATCTTGCGAGTGGTAAGACTATGGTGGTCAATTTATAGGCCCATACTTACAAAGAGTACATGCAAGAAAAAAATCAACTGAAAATTCCCAAAATCTCAATTATAGGAATATAAAGGATCATATTCTCAACCCATATATAATCAAGATAATATATATCTTTAAGTAGACAGTAAAGATCCACTGACATTATAGGCCTAGCCAAGTTGGAAGGGTCACACCCGACAGAAAACCCAATGTGTTAATTAAAAAAGTGCAAGTAATTTAGTTAGTACAAAGGAGATTAGACCTTGTGTCATGCCATATGAAAAAAATACTTGTAATGTATGTTAAAAAAATGGGTGTAGCTCAAAAATGTTTGTTTCAATTATTCATACCTATTTGCTAACTTACCAAACTTATCAACATATCCAATGAGTCAAGTTCCTTAGAAGGTGATTCTTAATGTACACAAATGACATAAAGTTGTAGATGGAAGCTCTCAAGTGTGGTTCAACGCAGGACCAGAAATGGCATGATTCACTCTTCCATGGGGCAGGTGTTTTGTACAAGGAAATATTTGAAGGGGTATTAAATAGATTAGTCCTATAGGTGATTTGGCAATGTCCACCCGGAGCTCTGGGAGGTCTCAGATTCAAGTCCAAGTGTCAGTAGATTGGTTATTTGTACTAGCAGGGGTATTTTCAATAAGGTGGAAACTTCCAGATGTAATAGGAGGACCCCAAATTCACTGTCAGGTACAACACTCTACATGGTAACCAACAAAAATGTATAGAGACTATCTAGGGGACTTTAACCAAATAAATTGTGAATATCAAACCTCTAATAAGAGATAATAATATTAATAATAATAAATTAAAAATTAAAATATGAAAAATAAGAGGGGTATTTTGAGTGTACTTTTCATCATGGAAATGCTCAACTCCTTATCAATCACTAGGTATAGTGATAGCTCATACAAGAAACTATGATTAAACTCCTTCATTAAAAAAGGCAGTTTCAAATTCTTTGTTTCTCTATGAGGGAAGGCCACAAAGCAATCCGTTGTATAAAAGACTCGCAAATCTAAACAACAGAGGTAAAATCTCCTTGGAACCAAGAGAGATGTAGTTGTTCTTTGATAATATCTATATGTAGATATAATAATAAATGACATCATATGAAAGGAAGTGGAAATATAGGAGAATTTTCTCCAAAGGCCTTGAAATACTTTGGTTTACTCTGCAATGTGGAGTTCCACAAATATCAGCAATCCAGGAAGAGGAAAGGCACCATAGCAAAGTTTTAGAAGTTAAGGATTTTGCATTATATTTATTTTCAACAAATATATGAAGTTTATATTAAGCATTACTTTATTAAGACTTAATTCTCCCATATCCCAAATCAAGGTAATTTCAAAGGTCTTATGGCATGTCCATTAACATAAAACCCAACTTTAGAAGTACATGTGCTTTGCATAATTTCAAATATCATCTAATTTCACTGGAATTATGTTAAGTCACATTTTTTTATGCAGATGGGAAACATGTCAGAAGGCCACCAATCTAAGGAGAAGAAAATCTAGTCAAGATTCCTTTGGCCAATCAAGAATTACAAGTCTAGGTTCTTATAAGCACCAACACTGACACTACGCTGCCCTGATTGGCTCAATCAAAAGAAACATGTTAAAGTAACTGTTATAGTAGGGAACATAAAAAATAATCTTAGTGAAATAACTTCTTTCAAAATTTTATTATGTTTTTTTATATTTTTGTTTTTTAGTGACCTACATTAAATTATGCGATGGTATTTCTAAACTTATCAGAAACATTTTCCCTCACCAAATATATTTTATGTTGGAATTGTAATGTCATTGACATGTCTGAACATGATTTCAGTCTAACAAGAAATGTTCTTAGTGACAAGAGGAAATTTATTTTTTGCCAATGCTTACATTTTACATGAAATTGTAGAACAATAGAAAATTTTTCTAAACTCCCCAGGTCAATGATTTTGAGGCAGCTCATAATTGTCACGACCTGCACTAGAAAGATACCCTAATTTCCCAAGGGTTCGTTGTAGGGAAGACTAGAGATCCACAAGAACAAGAGTACATAATATAAGTGCCATGGTCCTGGGGGGATGGTTAGGTTATCCAAGTGACGATGGTTTCCTTACTTTGGCCCAACCTTCATGGGCTTGTGTTCTAGCCTTGTTTGGGTAAGGTTCCAAAGCATACATCTAAATGTATGTAACTAAAATCATATAGTTAATTTCGAGATGTTAACCTAATAAGAAGGGTAAATAGCATTAAATGATCCCTATGTTCAACAAGCACAGTGCCACATTTGACCCCTATGCCTCGCCATCTCAAAAACAAAAACTCTACACCTATCAGATAAATATTTTCTTAATAAGATGAGGAATTCCATCTGGATTGTCATTAAGATAAAACACCCCAACAAGGAATGACTTTTATGGATAATTGAGCATAGATTATAATATTTACAAAGGGTTAGAATAATCTATTACATGGTGGCCCTATAGAGGATTAAATGTACATTATGATTAAAAATCAACCTATAATCCTTTATTAGAAAGAATTTGAATAGTGTTGGCATTATGATACAGGTGTTGTCCTTGATGGAAACTCACTCAGATGAAAGATCATGGTGCAGCATGAAAACAACAAAGAATTACAGATCAAACTACAAAGAATGAAGAAAGAGAGGTATACGCAGGTTCACCTTGACTAAGCTGCATATACACATAGGTTCACTGAACACAAGTAGCGTATATGTACACACGCACTTTCACAAAAGGAAAAGCTCGTATATGTGGGAAAACTAAGTTTTTGGTTCGAGGTATTTGGTCGAAGGTATTTTGATCCATGGTATTGGTGCAAGGTATTTGGTCCAAGGTATTGACCCTAGGTATTTGGTCCAAGGTACTGGTCCTAAGTGGTTTTAATCCATGGTATTGAGAAAGGCCTAAAATTATATAAGGAGGAGAAGATCATTAGGCCAAGGTGTGCAAGTATCGAATATTTGATGAAGTGTGAGATATAGTATGCAGGTTATTGGGTTATGGTGCTTTGCTGGATCTCAACCAAGGATGAACCTTAGTGGTTGATGAGGGATAAGATCTAATGATGGATTGGGATCTTAAGGCTTAAAATGAATTATCATTATATGGTTTGATCATGTATAATCTAGATCTGAATACTGACGCATGTGTTATTCTGTAAATGTTATGATCTGGGTATAACTGAAGTCTGGAATAGCTGCAAAATTATGAATTAATATTTACAGATGTTTACGCTGGTTAGCTTTGATAAAAGCATGTATACACACTAGTTCGACATAGGGAAGTAACGTATACCTTGTGAAGTGTGTTTCAGTTGTTTCTGTTTGTTGTTGCAGAGTTCTTGGTTCTGCTTTGGGTTCTGGTGACTGTATTCTAGTGATAGTGTTCTGAATGATCAGATTTAGGTTATGATGATTGAGTTTCAATGATTGGTTGATGCAGATGTACTTGACGATTGCATTGCAGTTATGATGTTGTTGATGGGTCCAGTATGAAAATTTAATGAAACGTGGCCTTCAAATTATGGTGTTGTGTTACAGGAGTATCTAGTCTAAAATTCATGAAACGTGGTCCTTGGTAGAAGAGTGGAGTCTTCTGTAGGCTAGCACTTACGTACTAGTAAACATATTGGCTAGTACAAGAGCTAGGGGGTTGTAGCTCCCTTCCAGTAGTAGCTGGAGAACAAGAGAAGGTTGTAGCCTTCTGCAGGTGGGTGCCTGTGTACTGGTATGAGTTTGCACCAGTACAATATTGTAAACAGATTTTCTTATTATTAAAAGAAGACAGAGACGATAGTAGTAGGTGGTTTTTACCCACATTGGGTTTCCACCTTATATCTTGGTGTTCATGTGTGTTTCTTATGTGTAATGCTTTATTCTACTTTTACTGCACTGTCTGATAAATCTTTGATATACTGGTTAAATTTCAATACATGATAAACGATCTAAATCAAAAGTTCTCTGCATATATGTTGGTTGCTTTAAGTATAGCCGCGTGTACATGCTAGTTCACTTAGCTGAAGTAGCATATATAAATCTGTTTGGGAAATTAAATTATTGATCTGATAATACTAATTCACCCCCCTCTCAGTATTATTTCCAATAGTCTTTGCTACTTCAAATTGTTGGACAAGAAGTAGAAGAGTAGAGGATGCTGGTGAATATGCAGAGAAACTAGTTTCAGTGCCACTTCTAACATAAGAAAGACCACATCTAGAATGTTGAATGTCAAATTGGACTGTAGCTTGTTAATGCCAAGCAATCTGAATAGACATAATCACAAGCAAAAAGTGTGAATCCAAGAATAATGAAAAAGAAACAAATATGTGGAATCATTAGTAGAATAAGGCTCAAATTATAAGTAAAAATCCTATGGCATTGATGCTTATAAGTTTAAATAAATCCATATGCTCCGAAATAATGCACATATACATGGAAAGAGAGAGAGGTAGATTAACTATGACTTTAACAAGAAAAGTCCTGACCATTTCCATGAAGAATCACAATGAACTTTCTTCTGTCAAACTAATGTCATATAGAATTAAATAACAATTTAACAAACAAAAGCTGGAGTTTCCTTAGCATATTTTATATGGATACCAGTTATGGTGTTTGACACAACATATGGTACAAAAATTTTTCCAAATTCCCACAAATTTTTCAGATACACATATTCCCGGGAATATAACTTCTCTAGTTCATTTTACTTTGCATCACCTAAGGAAGAGAATAATTGGAAGATCAATAATAATCTTTAGTTAAAATACCTACATTTAATATCCCAATAAAAAACACAGTACAATTTTGTACTCTCTGTTTTAAAGAAATATACCCTACAACAAAAAATCCAGAAACCTTCAAAAATAAATTTTTAATATATGGATTTTCACAGAATTAGAAAAGATACCAGGAAACATTTTCCAAGATTTTCACTTTTCTAAACAACTATGAAAATCATATTGGTAAAAAGTTCCATGGTCTCCTTAAGAGGCCCATCCATTAGGGAGTTGCAATGTTTGATGACCCAACTTTCTGTTAGGAAAAGGGAGATGATATTGGTTTTTATTTTATTTCCATATTTTCTTTTGTCTACAAGATATAATGTCTCATTCCAAGGATACATAAATATTTCTATAAAATGTGTTGCCAATAGTTTTTGTATGATCTAGAAACTCAATTAGTATCAAGTGACTTTTCTTTCGGGAGTATACTGTGACCACATATTGTAGTCAAAACTACTCTTCTAACCTTTGTCAGAAGGGGAAGTGTAGGTTGTAATGATCTATAGAGATACCATCATGATTGATGTTTCCTTCAAATTTAAGAATCAATTTTCTTCAATAAAGAGAAAAAACAATACATTTCCAAGGATGCAAAAATATTCTATAAAATGATTTGCCAATTATTTTTAGATGAACTAGAAACTTAGATTGGTACTAAGTGCCTTCTGTTTGGGAAGTATATTGTGACTAAAGATTGTAGTCAAAACTACCCTTATAGCCTTCATGGGAAGGGGAAGTGTAAGTTGTAACAACTTATATAGATCCCATCACTATTGATGTTTCCTTCTGATTTAAGATTTAGTTTTCTTCCATAAGAGCATAAAGCAAAGGAAAAGGTTGAGTGCCATTTTTGGAAAAAGTTCAAAAATATTAGAGTAGATATGAAGAAATACCTTAACATGGTGTTGGCTTGTTAGGGCCAGACCCAGGTTCAGAGTTAATTAGCCAAACAAATCCCTGTACTACTGGCCCTTTCGACAATAGTCCATGGAGTGCATACTGAGGTCTCACCCGAAGTAGTATGGGGGGGTGTTGGAACTAGGTTTCCCAACCCTTGAGATGTTTGAGGGTTTGATTTGGTCAAACTGCTCATCCCTGCACACAGGTTGCTTTGTGCACTTCCCTGACCTTCACGCCCTGATATAATTGCCTTCATGCAGCCCTAACCTAGGGCTATGGGGCTTCCACACTACTGGAGCAGTGCTCTGCACTATTTCCCTGAGTTGCACCTGAGATCTTACCTATCTTCCTACACTAGTTAGTTATCTTCACGTAAATAGAAGCCTTGTGTTATATTTATTTATACAACCCACACATATAAGTTCACAGAGAAAATAAACAATACACTTGCAATTTATACCAAATAATACATTAAACATGAAAAGACACACATAAATATGGTCAACTTCTCTTTATTAATTCTTCCAATGGTTACAGACTCGACCTACCCTGCGCACTTAGCTGCAGGGGTCAGCACACTCACCTGTCGGCTACTAGGCCTCTACGCACTCATCTGCAGATCCTTCTCCTACTCTACGACCCAAAGACACACTTTACACTTCGACTCAATCTCTTAGACTCATCATGCTTCTTTTCTATTCATTAGTTATGTGTTATCTTCTACACTTAGAGCCTCGCTCTATTTATACAATCCCATGGTCTGTGGACCATGGGTAGGTCTATCAAGCCAACATTACATTACAAAAAATAAGGGCGGACAACGCTATGACTCTATTATGACTTCGCGCTCCACGCCCACAATTCGCGGAGATTTTACAAAGGACTTGTTCAAAACTTGGGCTTTAATCCCCAAAACATGCCTTAGAAGGATTCCATGCCAAACAAGCCCCCAACACAAACATCGTGACTCGCCCTTGAGTCACTCTATTGGGGCAGATATCTTCATGTGGAGTTCCTCCAACTCTGTTCAAACCACTGCAAGGTTAGCAATGCACTGAGCGATTACCTACTGAATGTCCTGTACCCATTGTTCTGAGACCGCGGTGTCAGAACTACTTCCCTGGACCTATTCTTACATCCCCTGCTTTTGTGCGAGCTTGCCTTCAATTGCTGTTGTGATGGTGAAGGCCTTATCGATCCAAGGATGAACGCATGCCTTCAGGACTACTTCTTTGCGTCGTGCCGTGTCCACCTATTCTTTCAGCGCTTTGGCCTGTTACATCCACGCAAGCCCCTAAGTGAGGGCCACTGTTTGTGCAGTCCCTTTGATGCTATCATACTACTATTGGAGCTCACGCACCTCTGTCTCTAAGTGATGGATGTTGGGTCCTCCTGCAGATTCATGAGGACCTCAAATGACTCCTCCAACATTATCGTGCAGTCCCTTACTACACTGCCAATCTCTTCCAGCCCTGATGTAATAGCACTGGCATGTTGTTCTCATACTTCTGAAGGGGTGGATGACTGTGCCTTCAACCACAGCTTTGCTATCTAAAGGTTTAGCTCTAGCTGAACCTTAGTCATTTCTTCCTGTGCCTTGCACACCCTTGCTACTAGTCGGTGGATGCGCGCCTATGATGGTGCGTCTGCTGGGATGGCCAGCTCAATGACCATCTGATAGGCTTCTTCCAGTACCTGTATGATCTACCTATTGTATGACACCACTTCATCGCACTACAATCTCAACTGTTCCATGTTGATCTTTTGCTCGCTTAGTACTTGCAACGCGTGGCTCTCCCTAGCCCATAGTTCTACAGTAATCCCATCCTGTAGAATGTATAGTGTCTCCTGTGGGAGTGCAACCATGATGATCCCCATACCGTTCAGTGTGCTAATCATAGGCCTGTCAGCCTCATTTGTTGTCACTAGTGTCCCTTCTCGCAGCACTATTGTATTGGTTGTTCGAGCGCATAACATCTGCTCTTCTGCTGTTGTCCCTACGGCAAGGCTGGTTGAAAGGGTGCCAGCTTGAGGAGTACACACCTGCAACTCCCGCAGCTGTGCTTTGAGGGCCCCCAACACAATCTAGTTCTCTTGCACAAAATTCTGGAGGGCCTCGGAGGTGACACCGCGCACTGTCTCACCAATGTTGTGCAGATCACCTTAGGTAAGGGTGATCAGGTCAATAGACAACTTTGATGCCTTGACCTTCTTGTGTAGTCCCGCCCGCTCACTCGAGCGCTGGTACTTCAGCTGTGTTGACATGGTTTGTGGGTCTATGCCTCCCTCCTCTTCCTCTGCTTCCTGCCCATGCGAAGGTGACTTTTGGCCCTCGCGCACCTTCTCGTCTGCCTCCTGCATTGTTGCTGTTGCTGCAGCCTTTTTTTATTCTGTTGCTGTTCGTGCAACGTCCCGCGCCTCCTTTGCTTCTGTTGTTGCTGCATCCTTCCTTCTCTTCTCTAACAACTGTGCCATGTGCAGTTTTTCTTCCTCTTTCTTCCTCTGTACTGCAGACTTCTCCATTTCCGTGATGTCTGGAGTGCACCACTCTGGCGACCATGTCTCTAGTACGTCGAAGATTACGTCATCCATGGCTACAAAGGGTAGCTCTCTCCATTGCTTGGCTGAGTCCTTGTGTGCTCTAATGTATATGTTGTCGAGGTCCACTTTAAACTTTACAAAACTTTGTAGGCTGTTGTAGATAGTGGGTGATAATTGCGACTTGCGGTTAATCCCCATTCTGAGGTTCATTTCCATGAACACCCAGAATATCTTATTGTCGCGGATCTGATTTGCATCCTTTGTGGCCCAGATTGAAGTGTACTTCACGGACTCCGGTAGATCCCTGTCAATTGTGGGGAAATGACTATCCTCCGATAATTCCTCTACCACGAGCCCTATGGACAGCAGAAGCCATGTATAGTGGAAAGTTTTGCCTTGTTCTTGGGCCTCGCGACAATTTTCTAGGAACTCCTTGGAGAGGAACTCAGACCAGTTAAATTGGACCCCTTCCATGCACTTCTCAGCAAGTGCCATCACCAGTGCAGGAACCTCATCCGTGCAACACTTGCGCATAAATTTACTTACCAATATTTGGGTAACCACTTTTAATGCTTTGTTGTTGATGTTGGATATGGTGTAGCCCCTTTTCTTCTTCTCCAGTTTGTATTTCTTCTTCATGGCCTCTGTGATGGCCAAGTCCAAGATATCTGCGGGGTCCTCTCCTTTGCTTGGAAGTTGGGTAATGCGGTGAATCAAGTGGTCTGTGATGGGGATGGGCTCCTCTAGCCACAAACAGCCCCATGCACTAGGCAGAGAAGCTGCCTGATGACAAAAATTGTTATTGGGGCGCAGTGGAAATGTGGCACCCGAAGCAGGTTTAGTAGCCATGCCTTTTTGTTGGGCATGGAATCCCCCCAAGTCATGTTTTGGGCTTAAAGCCCAAGTTTTGACCAAGTCCTTTATAAAAGGTCCGCAAATTTTGGGCATGGAGCACGAGGTCATAATAGAGTCACAGGGTTGTCTGCCCTTGTTTTTTCAATGTAATGTCAACTTAATAGACCTACCCATGGTCCACAGACCATGGGATTGTATAAATAGAGTGAGGTTCTAAGTGTAGAAAGAATCAATCAAGGAAGAGAATGGAAGCATGATGAGTCTAGGAGATTGAGTTGAAAGGGTAAAGTGTGTCTTTGGGTCATAGAGTAGGAGAAGGCTCTGCAGCTGAGTGTGCAGAGGCCTAGTAGTCTACAGCTGAGTGTGCAGGGCAGGTTGAGTCTGTAACCGTTGGAAGAATTAACAAAGAGAAGTTTTACCATATTTTTGTGTATCTTTTCCTATTTTAATGTATGATTGGGTATAAATTGCAAGTGTACTATTTATTTGCTACATGAGCTCATATGAATGTGTTGTATAAATAAATATAACGTAAGACATCTGTTTACATGAAGATAATTGACTGGCATAGGAAGATAAGTAAGATCTCAGGTGTGACTTAAGGGAATAGTGCAGAGCGCTACTCTACCAGTGCAGAAGCCCCATAGCCCCTGGTTAGGGCTGTGCGAAGGCAGGTATATCAAGGCGCAGAGGCTTGGAAAGTGCACAAAGCAACCTGCGTGAAGAGAATAATAGTTGGACTAGTTCAACCTCTAAGACATCTCAAGGGTGTGGAAACCCAGTTCTAGCAACCCCCCGTACTACTTCGGGTTAGACCTCAGTCTGTGCTTCGTGTACTGTTACCAAAAGGGTTAGTAGTACAGGGATTTTTTTGGCTAAGTAACTCCGAACCTGGGTTAGACCCCAACAAGCCAACAAATGGTTCCGTTGCTAAGACTGGGATCTGCATAGAAATGTCTGATGTCATATCACTGGAATCCGATACAGAAAGGAATTGAAGATTGGTTGGACAGAAAGATTCACGAGTTTGCGACGCAGGAAAATAGGAACCCACGACTATCAAAAGAATAGTGGTTAGACTCCTACTTATACATAGAGATCCACGAAATTTTCTTCGCATCTTTCCCTATTGAGCTATACGAGTGGATCGTAAAGCTAGTAGATAGCCAAGGAAGGTGTAAGCTTGACAGACCTATTGTGTGAACTATAGAATTGGTGCACAGATTGGAAGTATTTGAGGATAAGATCACGCATACTGTTGATCACTGACTCGATCGAATTATAGGAGGATTCATCACTGAGTTTGCGGTAGATACTTTATTCAGCTATAGCGAGGTAGAAAGACGCTTCCTCAAAGGGTCGCGAGGTAAGTACATTAAGTCTTTGAACACTTGGATTAAAATGCCACTTTGTGAAAAATGGGTTATGCGAATAAATTAATGTTTGGGACTATGTGAAGTGGGAGAATCCATAGAAACGAAGGTAGTACAGAACTAGAAACCAACCATTAATTTCACCTCCACAAGGAAGTGAAGAAGAGCTCGTGAAGGTCTCACCAAGGAGTGCAATCAATTTGATAAGGAAGAGGATTCTGTGCATACCACCCCCACCCACATTGCCGCCAGTTTCATCGTCTTCAGCCCCATCTTCACCCATACCACCTCCACCACCACTGCGAAGCATTATGGCGAGCGTGATAAAGTTGCCAGTGTTCAAAGGAGTAGGGAATGAAGATCCGAACCAGTTTTGGTTCGTGATAAAAGTTGTATGGGAAGTGTAGGGAGTCACAAATGACAATATAAAAAAGGAAACATTGGTCAGTGCTTTGTAGGATCATGTGCTGACCTGGTACATTAAGCATTCCAATGACAATCCAAATGCAGGGATCGTAGATATCCAAGCTCCGCTAAACAAAGAATTTAGCAAGCTAAAGTTAGAGGCACAGTCAATCATTGGGCTTAAGTAAATAACAATGTTACCAGGCGAGACCCCTTGGGATTTGGATCCGAGATTGAAGTGCACAATTCACGAAGCTAACATGACTTTGACAGATGGACAACACCGTGAATGGTTTGTATCATCGTTAACACTGCATCTAAGGAACGTGCTATCACAATAGAGGCTAACAACTCAAGCCGATGCCTTGGAGGTTGCAATGCGATTGCATGAAACCGTGATACAGGATCCCAACCTGAGAGTTTAGCAGATTCACACACAGTTGAAAAACTTGTTCCTTGAGATGCAGAGTTTGAAGCAAGACAGGACAGCGCCCAAAAGTGCACGATGAGATATGGTGCGTAAAGTGCAAGGGTCAAGGACATGACAAGGACCACTGTCCATTGTTCGCAAATTACCTCGCGGGAGGAGGACCAATGCCACTAAGACCAGAGGCACAAAAAGGACCAAGCATGGCACCTGCATTATGGTGTGTGATTCGTCAGATAGGAGGAAAGCATGCTACAGATAACTGCCATTTATTGCAGAAGTACATGTAGAACTCACAATAGTTTTTCTGTAATTTCTATAGATCAATGGGACATGATGAGCACACCTACAGAAGTTATGAGCTGATGATGGGTCAGACTCCTACCTATAGAGTTCAGGTCGAAAAGCGACCCCTTGACCAAAATGCAGGGATGGAGCGAACCAGATTTCAGGGGTGCGGACGAGGCCGAGGTGGAGGAGGACGAGGAAGAGGTCGCGGACAACTAATATGTTACAATTACGGAGGGCCAGGACATTATGCCCGCAATTGTATGAATCCAATGTGACCATCATGCTTGTATTATACATTGTTTGATCATGAGACGGAGGATTGTCCCACACTAATAGCGAGGTTGTGTGTTAAAGGATCACTCCAACCTTCCCCTAATTAGAACCTGCAAATGATGAGGTCTGAGTCGCATGAGGAAGACCCTAATGTAAATATTGTGCTCCGAAGTGGAAGTACGATAGCAGATGACAAAGGCAAGTAGACCGAAGAAGGTACTTAGGTTCGCAAGGCTCTAACGAAGGAACCAAATTTTGATTTGGAGTGTGCTAAGGAAACCTTCATGGAAGACAAGAAGAGCTTTTCTAATGCCTCCACTTCAGGAAGTAAAGATAGGCCGAAGCCAGAAATGGACCCATCAATGCTCACCACATTCCTGGAAAGATGCATGAAGTTGTTGCACAACAACATGGCTATAAAGGGACTACAGGAACTCATAAATAGATGCTGGGATTGCGCCAGGAGAACCACGCGTAGTCCAGAAGCTCATAAAAGACACAATGGGAATGGGAAGAGAGATGAGATTGACCATGTAGATTAGGGAATATGAGACAGACCAAGTGATTCTAGATCTAGGATTGGACGTGAACGTCCTGCCAAAGTAGACATGGGAGTGCATGGGAAGGCCTACACTACAATGGTCTCCTATCCAACTGTGAATGGTGAACCAACAAAAGATCCTACCTATGGGGAGATTGCAAGGAATCATAGTTGATATAGAAGGAGCAAGTGTGCTAGAAGATTTTGAAGTGATAGAGATTGTTGATGACAACAATCCCTACCTTGTGCTATTAGTAATAGATTGGGCCACTGGCATGAATGGGGTGACAAATTTGAAGAAGTGAAAAATGATTTTTGAGAAAAAGTCTCTCTGCATGGTTGTACCTTTGGACCCTGTAGAAGGATAGTGCTATACAGAGCCGGTGCACAACTATGACAATGATAATGACTTGGATTGCACCTACAAGATAACCGCGTGAGAGAAAGACTGGATAAATCTGACCGCGGATGGACGAATGTCATGGGAGTGCAAAATCTCCTGCACATCAGATTCAGACGAGGAAATAGAACGATGGCAGAACCAGTTACATGAGGTAACCACACTGAACTGTAACATGATGATGATATCACTGCACTACGTACCGATGGAGGTAACGGATCTGCCTACGTATGATGGGTTAAGTGAGGTGGATGAATTCCTGAGTAGATTTGAAAGAGAAGTTCCAGAACAACAACACTTCGAAGCTTTGAAGTGGGTACTGTGTGCTACACCCATGAGGTGGTGGGGTACGCACCAAAGAAGTTTTGAGGACTGGCACAAATGTAGAAGGATGATGCACATGCGGTTTGGGAAGCCTTAGATGTGGTTAAAAGAGAAGTATGATGGACAGGATGATCCACATGCACACCACGCCAAATGGAAAGAGGTCTATGGGGAAGAGCCACAACCTAAGTGGGTGCACCTGTTCTGTCATACCCTGGATATTATACCCATGAATTGGTATATAGAGACGGAGCTCCACCATGGCATGAATGAATGGGATATCTTGCGCGAAGGATTCCTGTTGACCTTCACATTTGAGGATCGTTGGTGGGATACTATTGACGATGCGCTATAAGAAGTAAAAGAAATTATCTTTAAAATACCCCATGAGCCAATGGAAGTGCTTCAGCCTGAATGGGTGACCTAGTTGAGCTGCGCGCTGGAGTGTTACAATGTGACTACTGAAGAAGATGACGAAGATCTATGAAAAGTTAAACATTCTAGAAATTGAAGGCTATCACAAGGTTCAAGGGTCATTGATTGAAGACCTTGACATAACTGCGTCGATAAAGACAAAGTAGGTAAACATTGGTACGGAGGCCAAACCTAAGTATGCAATGCTCGACGACTATTGGGATGATGTGATGGTGGATAAGGTAGCTGAGTTACTCCGCAAGTACCAGGACTTATTCCTGACCAAGATCACGGACTTAAAGGGGATTGTTGGTGAATTGGGGATGATGAAGATCACCTTAAAACCTGACGTGAAGCTGATTAAGCAGAGGCCTTATCGCTTGAATCTGAAGTACAAGGAAAAGGTCCACGTAGAACTAGACAAAATGCTCACAGTTGGTGTTAACACCCAGGTTGTCCTCTTTGTCATGGAGATAGTTTCAGTCCTGTTATCGATTCCCATTTGGATCAGCTGAGAACTATTCCTGTAATTCAAAATTTCTATCATCCTAGGGGCAATATCTGCCATATTGCCCAGCTCATTTCTTGCTCTGTAAAGCTCCTTCTTTGCCTTGCCTATGAGCCCTATCTTCTCATAAATGGCCACAATGAACTCCCACTGATCAGTGACCTCTTGCCCGATGGCAGTCCATATCATCTGTTTTGTTTCTGCAATCACTTCCTCAAAATTGAGCTTTTTCTCTAGCTCTGCAATGGTCTTCCTCAAGGCTTTTACCTCCCTTTCCCTCTCTGCCACAGTCATCTTTGATTTGTCATAGCTGGCTTCTAGTTTGGCCAGCTTCTCCTTGGTGACATTTATCTCTGAGACCTGGCCCTCCAGCTCCTTGACCTCTTTCATCAGTTTTTCCATGCTCAAGCTGGATCCTGCTGGTGCTGTGGCCCCTGTTGTTGTTCCAGCTGCTGATGTGGCAGTAGTAGGTGCTGCAGTAGTGACAGGAGCTGCTGCTGTTTGAACTGTAGGGGCAACTTGGACATCCGTGGAGGTCTGAGGTGGCTGGGAGGCAGGCTCCCCTTGTTTTTGCTGCATGGCCTTCTCCAATTCTGCTTCCATCTCTGCCAACCTCTGGTTCATAGCTAGGAGTAATTCCATAGCTTGGTCCACCTGTTTTTCTTGGGCTAGTTGTGCTGTGTCAGGGTGGATTGTAGGAGGCAATTTTGCCTGCCTCCTCAATGCAGCTATGTCATCCTCCTTTTTCTTCATTAAGGCCTTGACACCCTTTGGATCCTTTGGGTTGTAGCCTTGTTCAACAATGATGTCCTCCAACGTTTTTATTCTGTTATCTTTGGCAGAGGAGGACAGTCTTTCCAAGTTCAGCTGTCTGTTGGTGTGCTTTAGTGACTCTTTCAGCTGGTGGGCTAGCATTGCTTTGTCAGCAAGCGTGGCATACACCATCTCCCCCGTTTGCTTGTGCAGCTCTATCTGGTCCATGGGGTGTATGTCCTTGGCAAAGACCTCCAGATTAGTTTTGTAGTAGTCCTCTGGAGTCTTTGGATGTGGGACCTTTGGTTTAAGATGAGTGAATATCATCTTTTCATCCTTTAAATCAAAGGCAGCCATTAATCTCTGTTTTTTGGCTGGGGTGGTGTTGAGGAACTGCTCATACAACTGCACCCTTAGTAGCTCATTCTGAGCCTTGATCTCCATAAATCCCTCTTTAACTGTGGGTGGCTTCTGTACCTGCTGTCTGGAGGAGGATACCTCCCCTGTGTGTTGTTGTTCAGGATTGATTGAGCTGGTGGTCATAGGTCGGCTTGCTTGCCTTTCCCTGTTTTGACTGCGTTCCAGCTCCTCACTTATTTCTCCTTCGGCCTCAGGGTCTGTTCTTGGCCTCTTGGCCTCTGGTTGCTGCACTGACCCTGTAGGGGGTGTGACCTCTTCCCTGTCCCTTTTCTTCCCTCTCTCAGTGTTCAGAGGGGTCTGCAAAACTAGGTTTTGGACTTGTTCAGTTTGCAGGGGAGGAGCCTGTGTTGTTTGCTGGTCTTTTGTTGCAGAGGGCTGCCCTATTTCGGCTTCCTGGTACTCATCCATCTTCTCCTTTCCTTTGGCACTTGTTGCTGGAGCTTCTTGGATATGCGGTATGGCTGGGGTGATCTCCTCTGTCTGGGTTATTGGCTTGAAAACCTGTTGACAAGAATCCAAGTCAAGAGTCTTTTCAAGATCTTTCACAGCTTGTTCCATTAGTTCTTCTTGACTCAATTCCTCCACTATTGTCCCAGGCATCCACTCTTCCTGATTTGCAAATGGTTGCACTTGTGGGAGGGAGGAGTGGTTATAGGGGTGCAGCCTGAATTTGACCCTTCTTGCGCTTATGAAGCCTTCTGGGTCATAGGGGACCCACCAGAAACTCTTT
>APFE030067116.1:6657-32142 GCA_000404065.3 Pinus taeda | reverse complement strand
TCAGTCCAAGGTAAAACGCTTGATAGTTTTCCATTTCATATATTTAAATTATCATTTAAAGCCAACAATTTACAATCAAACCCTAGCCGCAACAAAAATTTCAGAAATATGAAACAACGAACTATTGAAAAAAGTATGACCACGAGATAAATATATAAGACATTAAGTTAAAAATTATGTATCTATATAACTCCACAAAAGCCCTTATCCACAGTCCAAAGTTGATAGCATCGTGTTTATGACGGATTTTTTCATTTGCCCACAAAAACTACAGTAAAACAAGTGTAGCCGTAACTTTCTATCCCACGTTAAAACCCTAAATCCTAATACACTAAAATGGCACTGTCCCTCAAGTAACGAGGCCTGTAGTGTAGTCTGAAAAAACAAGCTTCAGGATCAACGTGAAATAGTACCGACCTGAAAATCAAACGCATCAACTGATGTAAGACAATGTTTTCATTTTGAATCTCCCTTGAAACACGAATAGTAATACAACAACCTGAAATACCTGCGAACCAGAGACGCACTGGATTAGACACGGAAATCAAATCGGAAGGAAAAAATTAGCAGTAAAATTGTGAGTAGAGAGTAAATTACCTGATAGAGGTTATCGAGCAATGGAATGCCTCAGGATACCTGACAGAGCCAGATGTTATTAGGGTTTCCTTAGATCAAATAAAACCTCGATAGTTCATCGTTATACCTTAATAAGTTACCTCGCGAAGTGACCCAACGCGTCCTTTTGTTGCAGAGCTTCCAACCATCAACGATTTGACTTGCTACTTGGAATGAGAGGGACGAATCTGGCAAACGAGATTGAGTCCAGTTATATTCCATGACACCTGTGAGGCTTGTAGACGTGGTTCTGGAGAGATCTCGTAAGTTCGCACTTCCCTTGTCTCTTATGCAAAGAGCTCTTCAAGGGAAAGTCGATGAGTGAAATGAGCTCTTCCTTCACTCATATATATATACGTTTCCCTCCTCATGTTAAGGGGGTTGCTTATTCATGGCCGACCTCCCTTTAGTACATGTAAAGCCCATGTATATCATACATGCGGCAATAAACCCAATAAACTTAATTTATTTAAATATAAACAATATAAATTTAATTTATTTAAATAAAAACAAATATTATAATATAAATTCCAAATATTACGGTACTTAATTATTAATCATTCAATATAATATATTACTGCTATCAAATATATACCTATAACTTTAAATAACATACACCTATAACTTTAAATAACATGAAATTAATTTATTTCAATAAAAACAAATATTAGAGAATTCCAAATATTACTGCACTTCTTTATAAGATTGTTGTTTGAGAGGGTAGTAATGACGTTTTTGCAAAAAAGTGAACAGTAAAAAATACGTTTTAGAACTTTGAAAGCCCATCACAAAAAACGGCTTTTTAAAATTTTTAAACGTGAAATACGGTCAAAATGCCTTGTGACGGGCATTTAGCCCGTCAAATTCCAACCGTGGCTACATATTTTAAACATTCATACTTTTATAAGTCATAGCATCCAACATATCGATTTTCTTCTACATGTTAATTTATGGCACATAGAACCCAAGTGTTGTAACCTACACCTTGATATCACATCATAACATACCCATCTCCATGTTGAGCCGGTTACTAAAATTCTCACTTTGTAAACATTATAATTTCATTTTTTTCAACATGGGTTGTATTTTTTATAAACTACCCACTTTGACACCTAATAAAATATTCCCAATATATGATACAATTATGCATTCCTATCAACTTGGAATTAGTGAGCATCCATTTATAATAGGAATTTCAACATATAAAATACATAATAAACAACATAAAATCATGTATAATAAACACCATATATATTTAATTAAAACTCCAATTGGCTACAATCTCCAAACATTCTATTCAATCATAGACACTACTACTCTAACTCTCTCAAAAACAAGTCACCCCAAAGCTAACACTATGAATCCAACAAGGCAAAGGCTACCTAAACTAGCTTTGTGTAATAGTCAATGTTAAGATGTTTAGGCCAATGTAAGAAAATCCTATAACAATTCCAACCTATATTTTCTCATTTCCTTCAACTCACACAACTCAATGAAGTGTACCCCCTTCTCTGCTCCACAATCCTTTTAGCTATCACACTTCCTTTATAGGGCTCTAAGGTAGGTCCATCAAGAAGTCTCAAAGTAGTTACTTAAAGAACCCTGGTTACACTAATGGATTATCCAAGCACTCTCTAGGCATCACATAGTAAGAAATCCTACCCACACAATTCCCCCGTCTAGCGTTCCCAGAGAATTCCTATGAAAATTATTCATAGAATCCTACCTAGAATTCACACTTTTCATAGGAAACGCCCTTAGATTTTCTTTTGCAAGTTCACACTGAAATTCCCATACCAAGTAATAAGCATGAAATGATTCAATCTCCACCTTTTCTATTAAGCTTACACAAATGATTTTCTTAACCCATTTCCCATTATTTAGAAAACCCATCCCATCACTGGGTAACATAAAGTATAATCATTATATCATTTATAATATAAAAATATTAATAATTATTAGATTAAATTTATAATTTTATTTGCTCCTTATAAAATTCTAAATTCTCCTTCCTCTTTTCTTTAACTTAAAAATCAAATATATATTTTAAGACATTCAAGGAAACTCTAATGTATAAAAAGCTTCAATATTAAGTTACTTCGACGATCCATACTTATTATTATGATAACCATTCTGAAATGTAGAAATGCCCAACGACTGTAAATCTCGCCTGGGCAGAAGACTAAACCCTCCGATCTCCAGCCTCCGCACCAAGGGGATCCCGTCGCCCTCTCTGTATTTTGACAATATGTCTTCTCCTCCCGACCCCCTTGCCGCTGCCCCTCCTAAGGAATCCGAGTCTCCACTTGCTTCTCACCGCCAGACTCTGGAAGACCCTCCCGCTTCACCCATCCCGGAACCCTTACCGGTCTGTCATGCCTCTCCCCTTTCTGATACAAACAAGAAGGACTTCCAGGTCGGCTCACATACCATTCTCATCAACTCCTCCTCCTCCTCCCCGACCTGTACCCCTCCTCATCCTTCGCTCTCTTCCCGAAAAGGAAAAGAACTGGCCACTGCCCCCTCCCCTCCGGTTTCGCCTGAGTATGCTCTGGACAGTGATTTAGACCTCCTCCTTCAACGGATCCCCCATGCTCTTGAACCCCTAACCATCCATAAGCCATCTCAAGCTCTCCCTCTCATCATCAGTCCCACCTCAGGCAAGTACATTACGGTCAGGAAGAAGAAGAAGGGTGATGGTCGGCACTTCGGAGGCAGGAAAAATGTTTCTGATCTTCACATTTCTCACCTCTCCTTGGTGGAGGTCCCAATTATGGCATCGGATGCCCCACAGCCTCTTAGAGATTGCCAGGCTGTCGCCCCTCCCCGATGACCTTTCTCATTTCCATTAATATCCGGGGATTGGGTGCCCCCCACAAATTCCAGGCGCTCAAAATTTTTTTGTTTTTGGCAAGACCAAAAATTGTTTTCATTCAGGAAACTATGCACCCTTGCAGGGTGACAGTCGATTATTTCAGGAAAATGTATTCAACATGGCACATGGTAGCAACTGGGGCAAACGGTTTATCGGGAGGCCTAGCTGTATTATGGGACCCCCTGTGGATTAAAGCCAAAGCCTACAAATGCTGTGCAGGTATTATGATCTCGGCCAAAATCAGGGGAAATGACAGGGTTCTAAATCTTCTTAATATTTATGCTCCATGCAGGGATCGGGCTCCCTTCTGGGACTCGCTGTTTGCATCTGACATCTTAGACGAGGAATCCTTGCTGATTGCCGGAGACCTGAACTTCACTCTCTCCTCTGATGAGTGCTGGGGCTCATGTAGGAAGAAGGATCCCCTATCGGACAAGATTAAAATGGAGCTTCTCAACAGGAATATAGTGGACGTCCTTCCAGAAAAACTAATGCCAACCTGGGAGAATGGAAGGATGGGAACGGCATACATAGCGAAGAGAATAGACGCTTTCTCATCAAAGCTAATGTCATTGAACATTGGGGAATGCCGGCATCTTCCACAGCAAACGAGTTTCTGTCCGACCATAAGCCCATTATCCTGGAATGGCGGCCCACTCAGACCAGAAAGGAATATTACTTCAAATTTTATAGGACTTTTCTTGAGGATCCTGCTTTCATCGAGGTCATTACAACTGCTGGAAAGACCTGAAAGGAGCCGAGGGGACGTCCTTCCTCACCTTCCGTGAAAAAATTCATAGACTCAAAATTATCACAAAGGACTGGCAATACAAAAAAATCAAACAGGACAAGCTAGTGCTCACGAAAATTCAACAGGAATTGGACGCCATCTCTATGTCCTCCTTACACATGATGCCGCTCAGCAAAAAAAGAGCTATACGGGACCTGGAAAAAAGGAAACATCAGCTCTTAATAAGGCAAGAAAACACATGGCGGCTCAAAAGCAGAGCCCTCTGGCTCAAGGAGGGGGACCGCAACACAAAGTTTTTTCATGCTTCCGCGAATGCCAGGAAATCAAAAAACGCCATATGGAAAATTGAAGATGGCAGGGGCGGTTTCCACTTCACACAAGAGGCCATCTCTAGAGAAGCTACCAGAGTCTTTCAGGCTCAATATAGCAGAAATCAAAGTAGCGCTTCTGATATGCTTTGGGCAGCAGAACACATGCCGGTTATGTTCGATGAAACGGCTTACCAGGATTTCATTAAACCTGTTTCGGAGGACGAACTTCAAGCGGCCATAAAGGCATCAAAGAAGGACAGAAGCCCGGGGCCTGATGGGTGGCCCATCGAATTTTTCCAGCACTTCTATGAGCTTTTTAAATCGGACCTCCTGCGAATGATAGAGGCTTCTCGAATGTCTGGCAACATTCACCCTGCTATCTCCTCAACGCTCATAGCTCTCATCCCCAAGAAGGACGTCTCTGTATCCTTACAGGACTATCGGCCGATTGCCCTTTGTAACACCATGTTTAAAATTGTTACAAAGATCATCGCGGAAAGGCTCAAGCCGATCCTCAATCGCTATATCGACAAGGAACAACACGCCTTCTTAAAAGGACGGAACATCTGGGACGCGGTGGCGATCACCCAAGAATGCCTTTTCTCCCTTCGATCCATTAAAAAAAAGGCGGCCATTCTTAAGGTGGACCTGAAAAAAGCCTTCGATTGCGTCGACTGGGGTCTTTTAAGGATCCTACTGGCGAAAATCGGCCTCAGAAAAATGGGCATCGAATGGGTCATGGCTTGTGTTGAGAACACAAACTTCTCTGTTATTATAAATGGATCCCCCTCACCTTTCTTCACAGCAGAAAGGGGCCTCCGTCAAGGCTGCCCGCTCTCCCCGCTGCTGTTTATATTAGTCATGAATTCTCTTAGCACTCATATAAACCGAGCCTCTACAGCGCATGATATCCGCCCTATTAAAATCGCAAAGGATCTCCACCTCTCTCACAACATCTTCGTAGACGACATCCTTGTCTTCGCCATGCAACAAAAGGATTATTGGAGATGTATCCTACAGATTTTTCAAAGGTTTCAGTCGGCCTCCGGTATTTGCATAAATAAAGGAAAATCCAAGCTCTATCATAACGAATCAGATCTGGACATGGCATCCTGGATTGCTGACCTTTTCGGCATCGAAGCAGCCCCAATTGATTCTGGCATGAAATACCTGGGCTTTACCCTGAAGCCGATGGGCTACAAGACAGGTGACTGGAATTGGATATTGGACCGCCTCTATAACAAAATATTGGGCTGGGAATCAAGACTCCTATCTCTAGCAGGTAGACTAACCTTGATTCAAACGGTTCTGGCTCAGCTGGCCATTTATTGGTCTCACCTTTTCTACCTCCCAGCTAAAATCATAACCAAAATGAAGGCATTCGTAGCTAATTTCCTGTGGGGAGGGAAAACCTTCCAATCCAAGCTACACTTAGTCAAGCTGGACTCCCTCATGCGTCCAAAGAAAACAGGCGGCTGGGGCATTCTGGACATGCGCAAGATGGGCAATGCGCTTTTGTGTAAATCCTACATTCGGGGTATATAAGGCAATGGTCCATGGAGCGTCTTCATCAACAGGAAATATCTCAAGGGAAAAGGCATAGAATTCTGGTACAGAAGGAATTCCTTGGGGATCAAGCGCGGATCAGCAATATGGCTCAGTTTCTGTAAGAACAAAACCTTCCTCTTAAAAAATTTCCGCTGGTCAATTCACTCGGGCGCAAATGTGTTTCTTGGCAACGACCTCATCCGAAATGGGCTGCCATCCTTCCCCCATCCGCTTCTGATTGACTTCCTTCACTTGAGGGGCTTTTTCACCTGGGACCGTCTCATCAAGTCCTGGAACAACCTCACGCCTGTTTGGAAGGAAGCGGCGGACCTCTCCTTGCCCTCTCAGATCAGCTCTATATGGGAATCCACGCGCCTCGCTCTGCAGAGTATGGCTTTCGAACGGACAGAGCACAAAGACTCTCTTATATGGTGCCTGCCTCAATCGCCTCTTCCTATTTGGGTCAAAGATCTATATACATCCTTGTCCATCTCTCCAGCCCCTCTAGGCGAGCCGTTTTTCCCTCCCTCTTTTTGGAAATCAACCTGCCCTGTCAAGATGGTCCTATTTGCCTGGCTTCTATTCTGGAATAGAAACCTTACTTGGGAGGTCTTGCAGAACAAGGGATGGCAGGGTCCAGGACAATGTGCTTTCTGCAAATCAGCGGAGGAGACAAACCTCCACATGTTCTTCAAATGCCATGTAACCCTTCAGTTATGGCATGATCTTGCCTCCCTCATGGATTTTCCTCATAATGTATTCAATTCTGTACAGGAAGGTTTTGCTTGGTGGAGCTCACAATCTGCCCCCAGGCGCTCTCTGTTTTTAACAGCTTGCTGGTACATTTGGCTTTGGCGGAACGACTCAATCTTCTCCAGCAATCGGAAGCCTACTGCTTCCATTCTCCTTGGAGTCACGTCCCTCATGGATGCTCTGGGGATTTAGCACCCTTCTCTGCTAGTTTTGCTCATGCTCGGGCCTTTTGTTTTAAGAGTTTTTAACACAGGCAAGATAATCTGGGTTTTTGCTGTAATTATCGATCTGTTCTGTCCTCCACAACCGACGCCCCCATCTGTACTCAAAATCACCATCCGGCCATCCTTGCATCACATATGAACTATTAAAATAGGCAACTGAATGACGACCCATCTCGGCAACAAAATCATTGTTTCAATGATGATCCGCCTCTCGGCATCGACTCATTTCTTCTGCAAAAAGTTTTATGTACAACTTTCCACTATATATATAAAACATCTGATTTTTCGTCTGAAAAATTTAAATCATAATCATGGTAGGAAAATATGCATATTAAAAAGGATAAAACCTTCTATCAAAACATTATAATAATTATAAAAACAATACAAACTGAAAATTATCTTATATATCTTTTTTTTAGTGAAATCCAAATAAACTGTAAAATTAGTATTTCACATTCCGTACGATGACTCAAGACATTGAACCAACCACAAAAATTGAAGCCCACAAATGGGGTTGGATATCTTTCACATCCAAGATAGCTTTCAAAATCGGACCGGATTCCTTTCACATTTTGTATTGTTTTCAAAATGCAACAAGGTCCCATATAAGTTTATTCTCGCACGTTTTGGATTTTATGCAACACTCTATGCTAGCAATAGAGGATCCTTCCACAGAAATAATTGCATTTCAAACTGGTTTCTATTATGTTCTAAATCAACACTTCCATTTCATTCTGGTTTGAATGTAATCAATGAATATTGAATAGGGATATTCCAGCAACAGTATCGAAGAGATTCCTCAATTTTTTTTGAGAATAGATTGATGGAAATCGAATAGAGCAATGTTAGCTATAGAAATTCACTGAAACATTATTCAAATTTTAGAATGATTAACTTAAAACAATGGTGCTTCAAGATTTTAAGGGTTGAAATTGACCAGATTATTGATGCAGGAGCATATGATTTGGAGGGAAAATCTTCAAACTTATTCCAAAATTCCAAAAAAATCTACACGCAAAGGAGTGGGGTCCTTTAGCCAGCGATTTCCATACTTTTCTAGTTTAGGATAATGATAGAATTTAAGAATAAAATCAAGTTGTAATAATCGCTTTATGGATAAGCTATAATAAGCTTTATGCATAATTGCTTTAAATCGCTCTATATAAAAGACATGATTTTGTAAAGGATAAGGATCGAGAAGGCTTTATCTATTATTTTAAAAAGGAAATAAGAGGACTTTCTGAGTTAGTCGATCCCGGAGGCATTATCATCTACAAAAACTTTCTCTGTGCATTTGATTTTATGGTTCTTTGTTGGCTGGTAATTGTATGCGTGTATCAATTTTAATGGCCTTCTTCTAAGTCTGAATATCAATAAATTAACCTTATTTTCCAATTAATATATTGGCTGAAACCTTTAGATTGTGTTTTTCATTCATATCGACGAGCCCTAGCTTCTTTAATTGCTTTACAGAGTTCTGCGGGTAACACTCTATTTTACATAGAGAAATCGTGAAAATACTTAGCCGAAGCAGAGTTCCGGACTTGAATTTTATTGTACAGGAATTATACCCTCATCGGGTCCGTAACTTTTATCACATTGCTGAGTGAGAGCAAGACAGAACTCAACTGTTGGAACGCTGAAATTCGATAGCGCGACACTACCCAAGCTGAAATATTGCAGGGAGGCTTTGATAGCATATCGGGTCCACGATTGTTATTGCATCACAAGAAAGGAGCAAAAGGAGCCAAGCCTTTAGAATATTGGGCTCGCTGATTGCGACCTCCGATAACACTACGTGTTATTGCATCGGGGAAAGGAGCGTTGGAAGGGCCGATGGTTACCATCGATAATGTTAATTGTGTTAAATGCATTTCTTGAAATTAAAGCGTCGATAATGTAATTATTTAGAATTAACACTATAGTGGTTTTATGGTGCCGATTATGTATTTCCCTTCCTTTGGAACAAAAAGCCCGCAACTGTGTATTTTGCATTTAAAAACGCATTTCCCTCTGTTTACAGGAACAATAGTGTATTTCTATAATTCCTATGGATTATAGGTGGAGAAAGGGGAAAACAGGCCTATTGCTTGGTTTGCACCGATAACGAGGGTTAGAGTGATCAGAGGAAAACTCATGAAGCTGTCAGTGTAACAATAGATGACTGATACACATGTTGAAGCAGAAAGAGGAATTCAGCCATAAATTGAAGAAAGTATATCAAGTTTTGGTCCTTTGTCCATATCACCTGCACCCAGGCCATCATTAGTGGTATCAGAGCAACCAACTGACATTGAATTGAATCTTAGAAGTAAGAGAAGGAAAGTTACTATGGCTTTTAGAGTTGGAAGAGGACGAGTACGTGGTGAAAGAGGACGACGAATTACAAACACCGAAGTGATAGAAGTTGTGCAACAGATGCAAGCTAGATTGGATGCATTAACAATAGGAAGAAATATAGATGATGGAGATGTTAGTGAACCTGAGGTTGAAGCTGCAGAGGAAGAAGCTGTAGCAGTTACCCCTAAGATGAGATTCTTCTAGTCAGTGTTGAGATCCACAGCTAGGCCAAAGACCAAAGTTTCAATATATGAAGGAGGACTGAATCCAAAAGAATTGATACACTGGATTAATGGCATGGAGAAATTCTTTGACTATGAAGAAATAGAAGATGAGTAGAAAGTAAATTTTGCTGTCACCAAGCTAAAAGGCCATGCAACGCTTTGGTGGGATAGTGTGCGGTTAGAAAGAAAGAGACTTGGCAAACAACCTATCAAGAATTGGAGTAGGATGATAGCAAAGCTAAGAGGTAAGTTTCTACCAAGTAATTATCAGCAAACCTTGTTCAGATAGATGCAGAATCTTAGACAGAGGTCTTTGACAGTGAAAGAATACATAGAGGAATTCTACAAGGCAAGCATAACAGTTGGAGAAGCCTAGGATATAGATGAGAAGATGGCTAGATATGTGAATGGCCTTAGGATGGACATTCAAGATGAGATAAGTATATTGTCTCCTAAAACAGTAGAGTAAGCTTATCAGACAACACTGAAAGCTAAAGAAAAACTCATGAGGAAGCATTCTGCTAGAGGGAGAGGTACTTTCTGAGGAAGGGGAAGTCAAGGTGGTAGAGGAAGATCTACAACAACTAAAGATGGAGCTAGCAGCAGCTCAACCCAGCATGCACCCACAGGAGGTGATGCAAGAGGCACAGAGAATTTTTCTAGAGGGAGAGGAGGGAGAGGAAGAGGAAGAGAAGTAAGATGTTATAGATGTAACAAACTAGGACACAGAGCCTTTGAGTGCTCAGAAAAAATAGAAACAAATCAGAAGAATGCTATTGTTGCTCAAGTTGAGGGGGAAGCAATAATAACAGTGACAAAAGAAGAAAATATACCAGAGAGAGGAGAATATTTGGTAGTTAATAAAGTTTTGATCAAGCCAGAAAAGGAGATAGTTGAACTATCACAAAGAAAGACTTTATTCAGAACAGTGTGTAAAGTTCAAGGGAAATGTTGTCAGATGATCATTGATAGTGGCAACACTGATAATTTGGTCTCTACAGAAGTGGTGGAGAAATTGAAGTTGAAGACAATGTAACATCCAACACCTTACAAGGTGTCATGGTTACAAAAGGGACATCAACTGTTAGCGAATGAATAATGTGAAGTGGAATTTCAGGTGGGCAAGTATAAAGATAAAATTATATGTGATGTGATGCTACTGGATGTGTGTCACATATTGCTTGGAAGACCTTGGCAATATGACATAGGAGCCATGCATGATGGGAAAAGAAACACCTACAAGTTTATAAAGGATGGTGTCAATCATACGTTGTTGTATCTGCAAGAAGAAGATGTACCAGGAAAGAAGACTGATCCAAAAACTCTGTTACTAGGAGGAAAGGAGTACTTGAAGCAAATTGAAGAGAATGAGGTAAATTTTGTTGTAATTGACAAGCCCGAGGTAATAGGGACTTCTACTAAAGTTTCTGATTTACCCATTGAAATTCAAGAAATGTTGGAGAAATATTGTGATATTATTGTTGATGATTTGCCAAATGAGTTGCCACCCATTAGAAGAATTAGCCATCATATAGATTTGATTCCTGGAGCAAGTCTACCTAAAAAAACAACTTAAAGAATAACTCCTACAGAAAATGAAGAGGTTAGGAAGTAGGTGCAAGAATTGCTTGACAAAGGGCTAATTAGAGAAAGCTTGAGTCCTTGTGCAGTACCAACAGTGTTGAGTCCAAATAATGATAAAGGCTAGAGAATGTGTACAGATTCAAGAGACATCAATAAAATCACAATCGGGTAAAAATTTCCTTTACCTAGAATTGAAGATTTAATGGATTGCTTGAGTGGAGCAAAGTATTTTTCAAAACTAGAACTTAAAAGTGGGTATTGCTTGAGTGGAGCAAAGTATTTTTCAAAACTAGATCTTAAAAGTGGGTATCATTAGATAAGGATAAGAAAAGGGGATGAGTGGAAAACTGATTTTAAGACAAATGAGGGATTGTATGAGTGGAGAGTAATGCCTTTTGGGTTGTCAAATGCACCAAGTACGTTTATGAGACACGTGAATGAAGTTTTTAAAGATTTTATTGGTAAATTTGTAATAGTATATCTGGACAATATATTAGTTTACAGTAGGTCTAAGGAGAGCACATGAGGCATCTAAATTATGTATTACAAATGCTACATTAGGAAAAATTATTACTGGATTTGAAGAAGTTGTTAGAGTCGGTTTGTTCAGCCCTCCGTCAGAGATCAAAATCTCTTTATTGCATTTCAATTTTAGGTGTCTCACTCGATTCACTCAGTTGCATTCCGCTAGGGGCATGCCATAATCTGACAGAAGGGTCTTGTGATTCATTACCCCTTGTGCCTTCCCCTGCTGGCTTAGGTCTGTTAATCAAAATCAAGTTTTAAAATCACTTATAGTCTTGTTTTAGTCTTTTATTCAGCAAGAGTTATTTTAGTCATAGGTCTAGGGTTTCACAAATTGTGTCTTCAAAGTGTCCAATAATACGAGCAGGCCAGAGTGAGGTTCTATTTCACAAAATTTTATCGTCATATGGATGGGTTATGACTTTTCTTCAAAACTATGTTTTGAAGTCGTCATTTCATTTTGCAATAAATTGCCATGCAATTTTCAAAAGTTTTTCAGTTGTTAAAATCTCCAGGTGCAGCCCTGGTCATCCTTCCACCATCCTTGCAAAAAATCAACTAAGAAGTCATTGTTTAACCCAAAATCAAAAAGGAAATTTGAAAAACAGAGTTGTATTAAAATGTGAAAAAGTGTCAATGCCAAAGATTACAAAGATGGGTTTTGGAGAAACAAAAATCAAAGCCATGTCTTTATAAAGATATTTCTATGTGTTCAATGTCATTTGCATCCAAGAAGATCAAAGAAAGTCGATTTTCAAAGTCGAGACAGTGTTTGGAGTGCGTGCGACGCATTGGGTTAAAGCGTGGTTCATATAGGTCACACGACGCATTGGGCCTCCTGCCACAGTGCATTTTTCCTTTGGTGCGGCGCATCCACAAGGCGCGACGCACTGGGCTTGCGCGCGGCGCACAGAACCTCCAAGACAAAAATCATCGTGGCTTCAATAAAAATAAAACCCATCATTCCATTAGACATGTTCATTTCTTTTGCTATGCCAAGAGGTCAAATGATATCGACTTGAGGGTTAGAGTAGAGAATTTTGTGTTTGAAGGGCCGAGACTGTGCGTTGAAGGGCCGTGCGGCGAATTGGAGGAGGTCACGGTGCACTCAGGCCACGCGGCGCATTGGGCACAAATTCTTAGTGTAAAATCCCACTGTCGCGGTGCATCCAGGAGACACGACGCACTGTGTTTGTGCGCGGCACATAGAGTCTATAGGCCAGATTTATGCCGCTCTTGTCATCAAAACTCACAAAAACGCCATTTTTTCTGTTCCAAGTAAGTTCAAGTGTTATTTTATTGAATTTAACTTGTGTTGGGTGTTGTTTGGAGGGAGAATTCAAAGGTTTGAAAGTTTGAAAATATAAACCCTATGTGTTTATCAAAAGCTGCTCCTTTGGGGTTTTAAATTTGGTGTTTTAAAATTATGATGATGGTGCCAACTCTCCTTTCCCACTCGTGATCTTTTCCCATGCCCTAACCACCCAAACCACTCATATCTCACCTTCCCATTTTCCCTATTTTACAATCATATCAATCCCTATCATTATTCTCCCTCTCATATCTCATTTATAACTATATCATTCCCCAAATCCCTACATCCCTAAAAGTGATTGTTTGCACATTTCTTCACTTGAAAAACTCCATCATCCGCTTTTCCACTGTCCCATATTCCTCACAGTCCCATTTCCCTTTGGCACATTTGGCATTGAAAACACATCACCTATTTCTCTTTGTCAAACCAATCAAACATACACATTGCAACACCATGACAGAGCCAGATCCATCATATGAGCAAGAATATGAGCAAGACAGTGACTCAACCACTGAGCTTAATGTGACGAGAAGGCCTCGTAAGGGTGGCAGATATGTCAGAAAAAATCCCACTTCCTTGACTCAATTGCAGGCATGCCCGCTTGCAATGACATGATTTCAGCAACAGTCATGCTTTCAGTACTGTGAGATGATTGCTCAGATCCAGCATCATCCATAATTATTTCAGTTGTTTGTTTTGCATATGCATGATGGTCAGGTTACTCTTGCTGGAGTAAACTTCACTTTGACACCAGAAACCATCTCTCAGGCCACCGGGATACCGAATATAGGTGAAGAGTGGAACAAGAGGCAACAACTAGATAGAGCATATTATGAACCTTACATCAGGCCTAGCTATTTGACGCAGCTCAACAGGGTATTCCCGTTCCGGTTTCTGAAGGAAGATTATGCACCATTGATGAGACTCATTATCAGATACTTCAGCTGTGAAGGCCGCTTCTCACGCCTCTATGCATACCATATCAGGTTATTGATGCATTTCACGAGATTGAGGTTGATGAGCATTCCATATTTCATGTGCTGAAACATCGAGAGGATGACCACTCTTGTGCAGAAGAAGACTCCTGAACAACAGTACAATAGCATTTATCACAATGCGCTCATCAAGATCATTGTTGTACATCAACTTGGCCTGCAGGGTATCACATGGGAAGACTTCATTTCCCGTGAGTTCTTCACAACTTCAGCAGCTCATCAAGAGGTTGTCCATGATGCAGGTGAACCTTCACATCAGCATGGAGGATGGGAGGCAGAAAATACTGGTGTGCCGACATATGTCACCTATTAGAGAGGCACGAGGGGATTGTTTGCAGCTGCTCGACGAGTACTATCTCCACCTGGGGTGGAAGGGGTCTCGTTGTCGCCATCAACACAGGTACAGGTATAGGTACAAGATAGAGGCAAGAGGCAAATGGAGGACAAGGGGCCTTCAGGTGAGCAGGACTTTATTCTTGTTCAGGATGACGATACAGACATGGGCCTGCAAAGTGCACATCTTAGAGAGATCATCCAATGGCAGCAGACAGAGATCAATGCCTTGTCCCTTGACTTGGAGAGGACTAAGTAGACCATGAAATACTTGGAGTAGAGGAACAAACAACTTGAAGATCACCAAGAAATCATGGAGTTGCAAAACATCTGGGAGAATCGTCAAGCTGCCCAAAGGAGGAGGATTGAGTTCACTTCATTGGAGCAAGAGATTAATGAGGATCGGGAGTCTTGGCTCGAGAGAATCATCATCCACTTGGAGAGACTACTGGATAAGGCTGATAGGGATAAAGCATTGTTGAGACACATGGTTTTCAATTACAGGGCGCGAAATATGAGTTTCAAGGCACGAATAAGAAATCTAAAGGCAAAACTGAAAAAGGAAACAAAGAGACAAAAGAGGCAAAAGGAGCATGATCGTCTTCAGATATTGGCCAAAGCCTCTTTAGCCCAACATGACACTTGATAGAGAAGGTCCAGCCCAAATTTCAAGAAATTTGGGGAAAATTTTGGTATAAAACAGGTTTTTCCGCCCAATGCCTAGCGCCACTTGGCACGCGCTTATAATTGGGAGATCTTATGGGGGAAAACTTTGCATTTATGGATTTGTTATGAAAGGTTATGCATGCTCATGGATTACCTAAGGATTTCATCAAGTTCTTGGTTGCCTAAGGGTCAAAAACATGCCAAAAATGATCTTTCTGCCACCTTTTGCACCCACAGGAAGAAGTCTTGGGAGAATGAAGTTTCGGAGGGGAAAATGACATCCCAATCTAGAAATGTTACTTGGGTTGGAAAGTCGACAAGCAGGGCTTTCCAACGAGATATCTTGGGCGCAATTTGGACTTCGGGAAGTGCCTCAAAATCAGCCTCAAAGTTGTGCTACGCATAGAGATTCTGGTCGCTGCGCATAGAGGAATTTTGCCTATTTTTCACTGTACAACTCAGAAATTCGCCCAGTTTTGACTAGTTTTGCTTTTTGATGTAATTATTGATATATCTTGATGTAACTTGATGACCATGATGTAATTTTGGCACATATTTACTTGTTCTAGAGGATTCATTCACTAAAAAGTGAAAATTTAATTAATGAATCAGTTTCCTATCATATAAAGGCAAGTTGTTGGATTGCCTAGATTTCAGTTCCTTGTTTAGAATAGGTTGAAACAACTCCTAGAATGATGAGCTCGATCCCTAGAGGCAAGGGAATGGGTTGGGCTAGTCTATATCATGTATTTTCTGAGTCATTTTCAGGGTTGGACACTTGGGATTGCTTGGCACATCATTGTACATTCTATCTCTGCATTTTTGGCAAAGGAAAAACCAGGGTTTTGCAGCACTTGTTTGGATCCATGTCGCTTTGTGTTTTGATGGTGTTTATCTGTATGTAATTGTAAGTTCATTGATGTTTATGTGAATAATTTTCCCTTCTTTTTGCTTATGAAATTAAACAAATGAGAGATTAATGTAGAATTCACTAAATTGCTATGCTCTGCCTTTTAGTTTTGTTTAATTGTCAATGTTTGTTTTCATTTGTTTGAGGAGGACTCTTGAGATTCTCTTGCCCTCCTTGGCTCCTCACTAGTCTGATCAATCCATTCATTCATTCTAAAGCATCAAAACAGTTGCCTTCCTTTCCCGAACCAGAACTCTGCAAAAACTGTGCCTCATCCCCAGACCCAAATTTGCCTTTCCCATTTTCCAACTCAAAACCCCCAAAAAAATCAACTTCAATCCTTTCACTTCATACCTAGCCTAAGATTAGCAGCTATTTCAGTCATCTCAAGCCCCATCGATTATCTTTTGCTGAGATTGCCCCGGAGAGAGCCCTCTCCCGTCCTCGTAGGGCTAGCTACGAGGCTGAGCGCGGTTTGATGTGGACCTAGAAGCTTACCTTTTCAGCCGGAGGTAAATCTAGGCTCTAACATAGTGGCGAATGCATTGGGAAACTGCTTTGATTGTTTGTTATTATTCTTCGTTTTGAAACTACAGACAGAGTTTGAAGACTAGTCAGGTAGCCTTTGAAACGTTTTTGCTTTGCATTAGTGCAAGTAGATAAACGCTACTTCAGTCAATCTCTGGTCTAGTCTCATTAACGGAAAATCTAACATGAAAAAATTCCGGTGCATGTGATGATTCTAAGCTATGGATGATAAGCTTACGATTTGAGAGGCTGAGAAAGTTGTTTATGTCCATTTGATCATTTGAAAAAGCACACTGGCTTCGAAGAGATATACCAGAGCTAATCTAGATCCAAATCCTCCCCCTATCTATGAAAATCCCAATTTGATTCCAAGACTTCTTCGTCAAGAGAGTTCTAAGACTCCCGTGTTCAAATCCCGTTCATGCCCTGCAATTTTTAAATATCTTGAAGAACTTGATTTTGATGCATAGTTTGAGTTGTCATTGTTTGAAACCAAGTTCGAAAGTGCTGTTGGTTCCACAGTCCCGAATCCGGAATTTGCTACAGCTCTTGAAGTTGAAAAATCCAACAAGGCCATTGAGAATTTTATTTTAAGACAACTCCAGATAAAAATTGAGGCTTCAAATATCGCTGATTTCCTAGAAGCTGCATCTGCCACCCTTGGATCTTCCGTCACAGCATTCAACTCAAAGATTCCCACCAAAACGCCCTTCATTCCCACTATCCCTGTGCATCCTATTTTCACTTATCAGAAGTCTACATTAAGTTCGCCTTCATCTACTCCTTCTACATCCAAAATTGCTTCTCCTCCGCACACCCCGCTTCATACACCTCACAAATTGGCTGCACCTACTCCCCCAACATCCCCAAGACCGAATCCACCAAGAGTGATCGCTGCCCGTTTTGCACCTCTCGTGCTGCCTCAAGTTTTAGATGATATGCCTGCAGATTATTAGAGAAAAATTCCTTTATTTGATGGCACTGCTCACAACATTACCACTCAGCAACATGTGGACAGAATGGCAGATTTCTGTGACCTTCATGAGATCGATGCAGAAAATGTGACAATGAGATTGTTTGCATAGACATTTAGTGGTGAAGTTAGGAAATGGTTCAGAGCTTTGCTCACTGCTAGTATCGCTACATTGGATGATCTACAAAGACAATTTTTAGATCGTTGGAAAATCAAGAAAAACCCTCTTCAGATCCTTCAAGAATATGAGCATATAAAGCGAAACGTCGGTGAGTCCGTTCAAGATTACTGCACTAGATTCAATTTAGTTTACAAAGCAATTCCTGATCATCTAAGCCCACCTATGGGGCTAGCCATGATGAATTTTCCGGATGGTTTTGATGCTGACATGGCTTATCAACTCAGAGAGAGAGAACCTGCCACAATGGAAGATATGCAAAAAATTGCGGTTAGCGTTGAGGCAAATTTGCTGGCCAAGAGGGCTAGAGCAAGAGCAGAAAAGAAGGTCACAATAAAAGAAGAGTCGTCTTCGACAGATCAATTACTTCGGAAGGTGGAGCAGATGTTTGAAAGGGTGAAACTTGATAAACTGGAGCCACAAGTTAGAAATCCTAACTTTCGTGGCTAGCAACAGCCACAATATAGAATTAAACAAAGAGAACAGTAAGCCCAAGATCAGACAGTCCAGTAGCCAGTACAGTCACCCCTGCAGCAAAATTTTGTGCATGGACCAGCATCCGATGAGGAAGAGCATGTGATAGGGGAAGAAAATCACTTCTTTACTCCAGATGATTTGCCTATTTATATTACTGAAGAAGAGGAGTACGCAGAAAGTTCAGCTGTACACAAAGATGCAGATTTCATTCTAGCAACTGACACGGTTTTGGAAGAAGAATCAGATGAGTACCTAAGAGGTTATATGAATGCTTTGTCCACCCATTAGCGGAAATATTCAATTAGAAACATAGATGTGCCTGTTAACCCAATTCAGAAGAGGAAGGAAGCTTCAACATCAAAGAGGGAGTCACCTGTTGGACAAAAGAAAGGGAAAGAGGCAGTTGATCCTAATATCAGCAAATCACCATCAACAGAAAAATCAAATCAGCCAATTGCATTGAAGGAAAAGGAAAAGAAAGATGTCCCAGTCAAAGAGGTAGAAAAGATTTCAGCTTTTAGTTTAGAAAATGAAATTTCTAAATTAAAGGTATCCATTCCCTTGACTGAAATAATGAGGAATATCAGTTATAGAGAGCAAGTTTCTAAAATTTTGAATTTTGATCCAATGTCTGATATGGTGAATGTCGAAGATGATCAACCCGAATTGATTTTTGGGCCAGCATTGAATGGTGAGTCTCCAGATAGTGATGTGCCACCTTTTTACATTAGTTTAAGGGTGCATGATTTTGTGTTGCATAATGCTATGTTCGATTCCGGAGCTTCCCAAAATCTTATGCCGAAGGCTATCATGGAGAAGTTGGGTCTGGACATCACTAGGAAATACCATGATCTCTTTTCATTTGATTCCAGTAGAGTGAGATGTATTGGGCTCATCAAAGACTTGGTTGTATAGGTTTGAATCAAATCCCAACGAAGAATGTTTTGATGGATATTGTTGTGGCAGACATTCCTCCCAGGTTTGGTATGCTTCTTTCCAGGTCTTGGGGAGAAAAATTGAAAGGGACATTACAACTAGATTTCTTCTATGCCACGATTCCTGTGTTTGGCCAAATGAGAAAATTGTACCGGGAACAAAAAATGAAATACATGATTACAACCAAGGAGAAACCGATCAATAATCCGATTAATTATGTACATACAGATCTAGAGTCTTTTGTTTTGTATTAGATAGTTTCAATGATATAGATAGTCAGTTAGTAGAAGCATAAAGTATTCCAGAAATAACAAAGAATTTGAGAGAAGTTCTAAGAAAAGAAGGACAAGAACAACAAACCACCATTGAGCAATTCGTTGATGATAATGGACAACAAGTAGGAAAAACAGAGACAACAGAATTTCAACACTTAGAAGAAGATGAAGAGGGCTTGTGGACCATGGATTTCAATGGTGCAGTAGGAAATGATGGTGCTGTAATTGGTATTTGGGTACGCAGTCCTTTCTCCGCTCCGAACAAAGTGCCTAGTAATGTGCGGGTATGTTCTTACAAGCTAGCTTTTGATTGTTCGAACAATGAGGCTAAGTACAAAGCTTTGATTGTTGGCCTAAAAATTCTAAGAAAGCTGAATGCTAAGAGGATTGTAGTACATGGTGACTCCAAATTGGTGATTAAGCAAGTTAAAGGCAAATATCAAGCAAAACATCCTCGGATGCAAGCTTATTGAAATGCAGTCCTAGATATCCTGAAACTGTTTTCAAGTTATACCTTGACGTGTGTGCCTTGTATTCAAAATGGCATTGCTAATGCACTTGCTAAGGCAACAAGTAGTTTGAAAACTCCAATGAACTCAAGTAATAAATTTGAAATCCATGTCAAGCATCGTCCGACTATCCCAGACAATCAGAGATATTGGCAAGTTTTCCAAGATGATGAGGAAATTGATGATTTTCTGCAAAACAAAGGTAAGTTCAAAGATACCTCAATTGATGTAGAACATGATGATGGTGAAGATGATGTGAAAATCAATCAAATGGAAGTGTTGCAGCTAAAGGATAACATTATTCCTAAAGGCTTGATACCTTCAGAAGAACTCTTTAATCAAGATGACGTAGCCCGCAAACCAACATTGCAACCAACAGAAAAGGGTGTCGAAGAGGTCAATATCAGAACATCTGCAAATCCAAAAATGGTAAAACTGTCCAAAGCATTGCCACAAAAGATAAAAGCCAAATATATCAGTTTTTTGTCATCTTTTGCTGATATGTTTACTTGGGATTATTCTGACTTGAAGACATATGATACCAATATAATTCAGTAGACTATTCCCATTAAGCCTAATTAGAGACCTTTCAGACAAAAGTTGAGAAGGCTAAATGCAAAACTACTACCATCAATAGAGAAGGAGATAAACAGGTTATACAAATCAGGGATCATTGTTCCCATCAGATTTTCTGACTGGATCTCTAATTTGGTGCCCGTTAGAAAGAAGACAGGTGAGATTCGCTTGTGCATTGATTTTAGGAATCTCAATAAAGTTTCATTGAAGGATAATTATCCATTGCCCAAAATGGATCATATACTTCAACAAGTAGTTGGAGCATCACGAATGTCATTACTCGATGGTTATTCTGAATATAACCAAATTTTGGTCCATGAAGATGACCGGGATAAAACAACGTTCACCACTCCGTGGGGAACTTTTCACTACACTAAAATGCCCTTCGGTTTGAAGAACGCGGGTGCCACATTTCAGCGGGCAATGGACTTGGATTTCGCAAATGAGAAGGATGTATTTTTGGTTGTGTACCTTGATGATCTGACCGTTTTTTCCAAATCAGATGAAGAACATATGTATCATTTGAAAATTGTCTTTCAAAAGTGCAGAAAATATGGTGTGTCGCTGAATCCAAAGAAGAGCTTGTTTGCAATGGATGAGGGAAAACTACTTGGGCACATTATCTCAAAAGATGGCATTCGTATTGATCTAGCATGTGTAGAAGCGATTCAACAAATTGATCTTCCTCGGAACAAGAAGGAGATTCAATCTTTTAATGGTAAGATGAATTTTTTACGCTGCTTTGTGCCTAACCTTGCTGAACACCTAAGAGAGAATACAAACATGCTTAAGAAGGAAAGCCAAGTGAAGTGGACGGAAGAGGCTGTAAAATCTTTCAACTTAGTCAAATTGTCTCTTTCTTCAGCTCCGGTTCTAATTAGCTTGGACTACACTCAGGATTTTATATTGTTTTCTTTTGCTTCGGAGCACACAATGGCAGCTGTATTAATGCAGAAAAGAGAAGAGTATGAAAGACCAATTGCTTTCTTCAGCCGAACTATAAGAGATGCAACCTTGAAGTACAACATCATTGAAAAGCAGGCCCTTGCACTTGTGAAAGCATTGAAAGATTTTCGGGTATATATTTTGCATTCTCCTACTTTGGCTTATGTTCCTAACGCTGCTGTCAAGGATGTTTTAGTGCAAACAGATCCGAAAGGAAGACGAGGCAAGTGGATTGTAGCTTTGTTGGAATACGATGTGGAGATAAAGCCCACCAAGCTTGTTAAAGGACAGGGATTGGCAAAGTTAGTGGTTGAATCAAACTTGCACGCCTTAGACATAAATCTGATCGCTGCTATGTTTGATGAAAATGAGGAATGTTTGTCAATTCAGGTATCCGAAATGTTTGTTCTTTCCCCATGGTATTCAGATATCATATATGTGCTACAGAATTTGTCACCACCACCCGGTATAACTAGAAACAAAAGTAGAACTCTCAAATTAAAGGCTGCTAAGTTTTGCATTCTAAATTTTGCACTTTATTGGAAAGATCCTGGTGGCGTTCTGTTGAATTGTTTGGTGGAAGAAGAAGCAAAGCAGGTCATGGAGGATTTCCACAAAGGAGATTGTGGTGGTCACCTTTTTTGGAAAACAACGACAAATAAAATTCTGGGAGTGGGATACTATTGGCCAACATTGTTTGCTAATGTATATAAGGTTGTCAAGAGCTGTCATAAATGTTAGATTTTTTAACGAAGGTAGAAATTACAGCCTTTGTCGCTTAAGCCCATTGAAGTGAGTGCCCCTTTTCAGTAGTGGGGGTTGGATTTCATTGGTGAAAATCATCCCGCTTCTTCCAGTCAGCGTCGGTAGATTCTCATGACAACAGATTATTTCATGAAATGGATCGAAGCAATTCCCACCAGACAAGCTATGGATGCGATAATTATTTCATTCCTTGAGAATAACATCTTATCTCGTTTTGGATGCCCGAATAAGTTAATCACTGATAACGCAACAGCTTTCAAATCAAAGAAGATGATTGAGTTTTGTAACAAGTATAAAATCATTTTGGGTCACTCAACTGCCTATCATCCTCAAGATAATGGTTTGGCGGAGTCTTCTAATAAATCTTTAGTTAACATCATTAAAAAGTTGCTGGAAATTAACAAGAAGAGTTAGCATAAGAAGTTGGTCAATGCACTTTGGGCAGATCGGGTCAGTTAAAAGAAATCCATTGGTATGTCTCCCTTTGAGCTTGTTTATGGAGTTGATACAGTGTTTCCTACCTCTCTAGCAGCTCTGGTAGTTAAACTTCTTTAGGAGGCCAACAGTGAAGAGGATCATATGCAGAGAAGACTAAATCAAATGGTCCATTTGCAACAAACAAGAGAATAAGTTTTCCAAAACACATCCAAGTTGCAGGAGAAGATTAAGAAAATCTATGACAGAAAAGCAAAGGCAGACAAATTCTAATTGGAGGAAGTGGTGTTGAAATGGAATGCAAGGAATGAGGAAAAGGGTAAGCACGATAAGTTTGAAAATATCTTGAAAGGTCCTTTCAAAATTGTTGCGTATCGTGGTCAGAATGCTTTTCTTCTAAAGAAGATGAACGGGGAAGAATGTCCCAGAGGGCCGGTCAATGGCCGGATGGTCAAGAGGTATCATTTCTGAGTTGTTTCTGCTGTCTACATTGTCATTGTACATACCATTTTATTTCAGTTTCATTGCAAGTATGTGTTGTGATCTTTTATTCAGTCTGGGGCCCGAAGTGAAGGCTATAATTCTGAAGAAAGGTTTCTGTTTTTGGTTCAGTTTGTCGAGTCAAGTTTTTTGTCATTTTGGTTTCCTAATTGAGTCAGTTTGAGTCAAGTTTGAGTCAGTAAATGAGTCAAGAGTCTTGTGTTAATTTGTCAAAATAATGGAATTCATAGCCCAATGGACGAAGGCACTGTCTATCTCTCCTAGAGATTTGTCGTTCTTGGCACCTCCAAAGAGCTACCATTCCCATTGGAGCCAATGTTAGAGTCGGTCTATTCAGCCCTCCGTCAGAGATCAAAGTCTCTTTATTACATTTAATTTTTAGGTGTCTTGCTCGATTCACTCAGTTGCATTCCACTAGGGGCATGCCATAATCTGACGGAAGGGTCTTGTGATTCGTTACCCCTCGTACCTTGCCCTACTGGCTCAGGTCTGTTCATCAAAATCAAGTTTTAAAGTCACTTACAGTCCTGTTTTAGTCTTTTAATCAGCAAGAGTTATTTCAGTCATAGGTCTAGGGTTTCACAAATTGTGTCTTCAAAGTGTCCAATAATACCAGCAGGCCAGAGCGAGGTTCTATTGAAGCTGAAGATTTTGAGGTTGCCATCAAGTCCAAAGGGGGAGATTGTTGGCATTATGGTTCTGGTATGATTATATGTTTCAGATGTTGTACTTGATGGAAACACCCATGGCATGGCTCTCATTTTGATGAAAATAAAGAAGTACGTAGGAGAACAGTTCAGGAGGTGTGTACCTACAGGTATACCGTGCAGGGACCGCGTCCAAATATGCGGGTTACCCATTCATGGGGTGCGTACCCCAGTGCACACACTTCAAGACAGTAAAGCGCCCACTCGTGGGGTTTCTAATGGTATTTAGCCGACGGTTTTGTGTTATTATGGTGTCGGCCCGTGGTATTAGTCCATGATTTAAGGAAGATCATGCCTATATAAAGCTAAGGAGACCATTTGGCTTTAGTATCTTTTGGTGTGTTGAATATCTTAAGATCTGATATTGGGTTCTCGGTTTAAAAGCTTGATCTTTAAAAGAGAAGTTGGAAGCGAATCTGTGAAGGGTGATCTCTCGAGCGCAAGATCAGATCTGAGTATCTGACTGTATTTTGGCCCTAATCAGAGGTGCGCAAGTGATCAACAGTGACAGTGCGTGGGTACGCAGAGGAAACAAAGGGTCAGTGCGTGGATACGCAGAAGAGACGAAGGGGCAGCACGTGGGTACGCAGAGGCGAAAAAGGTGAATTGCGTGGGTACGCAACGCGGCAGTGTTTCAGGTGCGTGCTTACTGTTTGAGTACGCGGCACGACAGTCTTTCTGGGTGCGTACCTACTGTGATAGTACGCGGCGCGATAGTTCTTCTGGGTGCGTGCTTTCTGTGCAGTACGTGGCGCGATAGTACATTTTGGTGCGTACTGTACGCAGATCAGGGAAAGGAGCAGTGCGTGGCCACACAGTACAGCAGAAGTAACTCTGCGGGTATACGCAGAGAAGCAGAGGGTGAAGTGCGTAGCGACGTAGGCCAGTAAGAAGAAAACTGCGTATCTGTGTTAAGGTCTTCTGTTGGTTGAATGTTTCTTGTTGATAAGGTGTTCTGGGTTCAGTTCTGTTACTGTTGATTTGGTTATTGCAGCTGACTGTATAATTTACATGTACTTGATGATCATTTGATGTATATGGATCCAGCTTGAAAATTTATGAAAAGTGGTCCTTGAAAAGAAGTAGGGGGTTGTAGCTCCCTTCCAGGAGAGACTGGAAAACGAGAGAGAGTTGTAGCTCTCTGAAGGTTGCAGCCTACGTACTGGTAAAGGACTGCACCAATACAAAACCATTGTAAAAGGAGTTTCTAATTTGAAAGAAGATAGAGACATATTGCAGCAGGTGGTTTTCACCCACATTGGGTTTCCACCTTATATCTGGTGTTCTTTGATGTGACTGTCTGATTTTCTTGTTCATGCTATTGGTATGCAAAAAATAAATCAAAGTATAAATAAGGAAGAATTGTTAAAAGGACTAGATAATACTGATTCACCCCCCCTCTCAGTATTATTTTCAACAATTGGTATCAGAGCAGGTCCTTCTAAAGAAGCTTGATCGCTTGAAGGAAGATCTTTTTCATCATGAGCAACTATGAGAAGGAAGCATCTATCAGGCCACCGGTTTTTGATGGGACAAACTTCAATTATTGGAAGGTAAGAGTTACTGCCTATCTTCAATCTCTTGGTACAGAAGTTTGGAACATCGTAGAGACAGGCTATGTTTTTCCTTCAACTACTCCTACAAATGCAGACGAGAAGAAGAAGTATGAAACAATTGCAAAAGCAGTCAGTACCCTATTAGGATGTATATC